>WOGR01005320.1:0-13908 GCA_015342045.1 Leptinotarsa lineolata | reverse complement strand
TATACAAGATGTTCCATTAGCAATGGTCGAAGCTACGAAGATGAAGTAGAGCTTTTTTTGTATTTTCGGAACTTTCAATAGTCAAATGAATGATTCCTCTTTTCTGTTTCAACATTTTTTTCGAAGAAAACAAGCTCTAAACTTTTCTGCGAATCAAAATTATGTTGTTCATATATTTGGGAGAATCAATTACGGATCAACTGTGGATTTCAAAAGATATTTTCAGACATGCTCTTTTCAGTGGCAAATTTCAATTTCATTTCAATCGACGGAATCTTTTGAATGGACTATTTGTCGGTATGCTTGTCAAAATTATCAATTCTGCTAGTGTTGAGTATCATTAACGTTTTTTTAATATAGGTTATTTTGTTTTTTATGCCGGTTGGACACCAAGAACAAAACTATTGGACCTGAGTGATCACTAAAATGTGTCCTTGAGGTTTATGCTCACTATTCAATAGTTGAAATACGAAATATTTTCTAAATTGGATTTGAATATCAAAAAGAATTAACCGACGAGGTTTAATCTACAAAAAATAAATCCTAAAAAAATTTGAACCAAATAACTGACAAACTATGATTATTACTGATGTATTCATTCATTTTACTTGATTTTCAGCAACGTGTTTCATTTCCATAAATGACTAATATTGTTACGGAATCGATTTTCATTCCAAAAAAACCCACACTTCGAATATGAGATTTTTTCTGCCATACGATTAGTAAACTATATCAAATTTGTCATATTGGGATTCTGAATCTCAAAAAATCCGCCTTAATTATATCTGTGTTGTTTATAACATAAAACATTTTGGAATATATTTGGTGAAACCCACTATAACTATAACTTCAATTTTTGTATAGCACTATTTTCTAATACATTACATTTTTTATTAGCTAACTGTCCAGGTGAGTACATATTTTTAAAGTAATAGATATCTGACATAGTTTTACTAATATGAAATGAATAGTTCATATCGACTAATGAAATGGAAATATGCGAATTTACTCTCGATAATAGGGAAATCAAAACTTTGAATAATTATTGTGATGGTTTTAAGTTCGATCACTTTTGCTCTTGCAAAACATCGTAGATGTTTTGCCCTCTCTAACTCCATACAAGATTTCAGTGTTATCTTCGATTGAAGAAATAGCTATTCATGATATGAGTGTCGAAAGTAAGGTTTTATTTTGTGACTGAAAGAGTTTACGAAACAAACGTAGCGAGTTGAGCACTTTCTCGAACAAAATAAAACTTACTTTTAATACAAATATCATACAAAGCTTTTTGTACAACTGCCCTGTTTTCATAATAAAATAGATAAATTTTATATTTCTATAAAAACACATTTAGACGTCTCTTTTCAATTAACTATTTTCATGTTATCACATTTGCTGTTGAGTGGCTGTGTCAGGTTACGCCGAATCACGTGGTCACCAATAAACAGTATTGTTTACAGCTCACGCGTTTTGTTTGAAATCACATTCAAAGTTCTTGCTGGTGTTTTGATGTCTTGCATAATGAAGAACAATAGTGAGGAATTGTGTGTTCCTGAAGATATTAAAGAGGCTGCAAAAAGAGCTTCAATTGAATTGTTACTAAAAAAAACGGCTCAGCAGTACAACATCGCATATTCTAATTTTCTTAACTGGTGTAGACTTGAAAACGTCGAAGGAAATTTAATGTATGATACTTGGGGTCTAACGGACAGAATTTGAAAAAATATGCGCTCAGAAAATAAATTTTATTGATATCTAATAAAATTTTATTATTTTATATTTTTTCCTAATGATTGAGTTAACAATGGGAGAGTAATCCAGTAATAACTGTAGTCCTTGCTGTAGTTGACAGTAACCGTGCTAACAAGTATTTTGCATTAATTTAAAAAAACTAGGCGGCTAGTTTTTTTTATTATTGTGAAATGTCATTATTTCGATTGACGTTCAGTAACTGTTACATAGGACAGTAGTTATTGTATTAATTCGTGAATTTTCTGTAGTATTGCTTCGAATTAATTTGAAGTTAGTAATGAATTCAAGTGTAAAGCAGAAAATTGAAATACTTATGATGATTGGCTATGGAGACAGATCGCGAACTTAGATGGAAGTTTGTAACTTTTTTAATGAAAAATATCCAGAAAGACACATAACGCAGTCAGCAGTAAATTTAAAAATAAATTTCGACAAACTGGTACAGTTGAAAATGCACGCAAATCAGGTCGTCCTTCTGTAAATGATGATAGAAAATTAGATGTTCTACTTGCTTTTGAAGAAGATGTGTACACTTATGTTCATGAAGTTAGTCGTGATTTCGATGTCAGTAAAACAACTGTAAACAAAGTATTACAATTGGAAACATGGCATCCCTTCAAAATCGAACTTCTACAGGAATTAAACGAATGATGATCCAGATAGAAGAAAAGAATTTCGTGCAGACATGATAGATAAATGTCACCGAGACCGTCTCCTCGTAAAAAATATAATTTTTTCTGATGAAGCCACTTTTACATTGAATGGTGGGGTCAACCGTCAGAATTGTAGATTCTGGGCCAAAGAAAACCCCCCACTGGATGCGTGAGCATCAAACACAATACCCGCAAAAAGGTAAATGTATGGCTGGCATTGTAAGAAACAGGATCATCGGACCATACTTTTTCGAAGGTACTTTAGACATACCCTCAGTTTTCAAGGGGATATCTTGTACCTACTTTAATTAATTTATTCCCCAGTAGAATTAATCCTGGAAGTTGATGATGATGATGAAAGTTCATGGTTTCAACTGGATGGTGTGCCTCCACATTTTGCTGCAGATGTTCGAAGGTATCTCGACCAAATGTTCAGGAACCGATGGATTGGTAGACGTGGACATATTGAATGGCCAGCGAGGTCCGTTGGAATACTTTACGTGGGGCCATCTGAAGAATGTTGTTTATAAAACGAACGCAGCAAATATTCAAGAAATAAAAGGGGGAATTCGAACAAAAATAAACAATATTTCTCAAGAAACCATAAACAAGGTTCAAGGTTCAAATACAGCAAGGCTCACAGTTCGAACATTTAAAATAAAGTCATGTATTTATTACTGGATTCATTTCCCATTGTTGAATTAATCATTGAAAAAAAATAAAATAATTAATTAATTTCTACTTTTATTAGATATCAATAAAATTTATTTTCTAAGCGCACATCTTTCAAATTCTGTCCGTTAGACCCCAAGTATCGTACCTTTTCGGAATCAGATCGTTATGGATTATCTAAAACTGATACCAAATACAGGGTGTTACATTTAAAAAAAATACCGATGGCGTCGTCACATTAATATGGATCACCCTGTATAATAAAATTTTGTGAAATGTAGAATATTAAAATTAAAAATTGACGTGTTTCAGGTTTTTGTAAAACGACCTTTGGTTTTGGAAATATTCCATACCTTGCGGACACACTGTATATATTTTATCATCATTTTTCCTAATCTGTTTAGTATAATTTCCGTACGCCACTACAAGAGACAGATTACGAGAATTTAGTGCCTACTATTTTAGAATCATAGTACAATATTTCATCAAACCCAAGCAAGGGCAGATGGTGCCTAGTTTTTTTTGCCCTTTTTGTAGGCTGAACTTAAGTAGTCTCAATAAAAATTGAAAAAACAACATTTTTTGAATGACAGGTCGAAGAATCTACACAATAATGGTGCGAGTACTTGGGAGAAGTTTTTGATTAGAAGATTTGTTGATGTTGGTGAGTTTGATTGAAGATTGTACTGCACGAATGTTAACTAACAGCTTCAACTAATCCAGAACTATTGGGATTGACAAGCAATTTATTTCTAATATTATCGTTGTGCAATTCTTTACTGGGCTCTCACTTTTTTGTTAGAACATGGTTAGTCGTTAGAAAGCTGATTGAAATGGCATAAATGAGTGGAAACATTTGAATACGATTGAACAAATATTTTGTGGTTCGCCAAGAAATAGATAATATTCAACTATTTGGATAACCTCTTCTTAATCTCTGGACCATTATCATAATTCTCAAATTGCGGAACAGCTAGCAAGGATTATTTAATGTGAGTAGGTATGTCAAATAATAAAAGTTTTTCGATTGTGTTTTGGGGTTCCAGTACTTGAACTTAAGAAATATGTTTCTTGTTCACATTGTGGTTAACAATAATGGAATGTTTTGTTATAGCTTTTATCTTCTTATATTCTCACACGCTAATTTACAAAAATAATATTTTTAGCGATTTCACCTATCAAACACATACTTATTTTTGAAATTTAAATAGAAATTTATCGAATGACTGATGTAAAAGTGAACACATGAAATATTTTTATTTTCGAGATTTCCTAAACAAGTAATGTTTAATCAGATACTCTATTTCAAACTTAAAAAAACGGTCAAATTATTGTAAGCCAAAAACTAGATCAATATTTTCATGCTTATGATCAGGATATTGGATATATTCCTATGAAAAGAGTTAATAAAAAATAACTGCAATAATCCCAGAAAATTCTTTAGTCGTGATTATCTCAAATAACCTTGAAACATAAAACTATGATGACGGCCACGTCATTCAATGGAAATGAATAGAATGAAACCAGTCAACAAATAAATGATTACTTTGGAAAGTATGGCTAAATGTATTATTGTTGAAGTATCTGCATTCTAGAACGCTATTTCGAGTTAGTTTGTAGATATAATTGGAAATTGAGAAACAATTGGATTCATTCTTTAGAGATAATACTTTTTTCGTAAATAGTACAGGCTATCGAGTAGAAGCTTGTCATATCAAGGCTAGCTTTTTCAAGAAATGTCATGTACTGCTTTCCATATTTGGTTTCCTCCAGAGAGGTACTTTAAAAAATATAGTATATACCTAACCTACGTTTCAGAAGTTAATAATGTCAAAAAGTTCATTTATTCAACAGTCTATATTTTCAAAAACTCAGTTGAAGAATCTATTTGGTTGGGAATATTTTGAAGTAGTTTGTGTAATTCGACCAAAATAAACGGTTTTTCATAATAGTAGATGAACTAAAATTCAAATCAAAAATTTTGTCTTGATTTTTTAAATGAAACTCCCAATATTATTCTACAAGAGTATTTTATAAAAATATGGGATATTATGGATTTAATACCCAGCAGTTTGTCAGTTACCACAAAAACTATACCAAAATATGAATCAGTGAATACAATCGAGGGAATGTGAAAAAATATTGTGCAATGATACTTTGTTGAAGAGACTCCAGACTTTTATTTAATACAAAAAACGTTGTTAAAATTAAAGAACACCATCATTAGTAAATTGTCAACAAGGTTTATTCACTCAAGTAGTGACCAAGTTCTTACACTTACCTGATACAATCTTCACAAGTTCAAGTTGATTTATTTCCGACTGTATTTTTCAATATACAGTTGAATGAATACTAATACTTTAATAGGTATCCTTGCTGGTTCCATTTATTCAAAATAGTTTCATTTTCATTTTTGTCAAAAAGTAAACAAAAAAGTTTTATTACATTCAAATTCTCGTAACTGAATTGCTTTGAGGAATAAAAATCAAATTAGAGTTAAATCCGGTTATAGAATCTGCTTGGTGTTAATTTAGTTCAAACATATCTTACTATAATTTGATGTAAAAATCCTGTATGCTTGATTTCAGTTGTATCCTACCACTAGACTTTCAGTTTCTCAATGATCACTCACTAAAAACTAGAGTTGTAAAAAAGCAATGTTTTATTTTTGGATGTTGAACCTAGTTTTTCTATTTAAAGACTTTGTTGGGTAATGAATGAGTTCATTTTAAGCGAGTAGAACAAATGATTTGCTAATTACTTAGAAAAAATTCAAGAGGAGAAAGTAAATATCCGCTAATGTTAATAAACAAGAATAGTGTAACTGAACATAGCTAGGTTTTATGGAAGTCAAAATGAAATCCCATCACAGGTCTGAGATTAAGCTTTTTGCAGCATCGACAAACGATTGTGTGAGAACTTGCGAGATCAAATTCATAGACGTCAGATCTTATTTATACATATACAAATGATTTTACTTATATCTCTTCTAATACATAACCAATGCGCCTACATTATGAAAAAAATATTGATTTTGATATTGAAAGTTACTACAAATACATCAGAAACACATTTAAAATTTACTTTGTGGTATTCCAGTATTATTTTATTCTGCGAAGGATTTTTCATTTCAAGTATCATACAAATGGGTTTAGCAAAATGTATTTTATAAACTTCTATTCTCAAAAATAGTTGTATAAGTACACATTATGAAAAAAATATTGATTTTGATAGAGTGAAAGTTACTACAAATACTTCAGAAACACATTCAAAATTACTTTGGGGTATTCCAGTATTGAGTAGTGAGTTTTACTTGTTTGGAGCGATTGATTTTATTCTACAGAGGGTTTTTTCATTTAAGGTATCATACAAATGGGTTTCGCAAAATGTATTTTATATACTTCTATTCTCAAAAATACTTGTAAAAGTACATCTCAGAATTCGTTTGTGTAGAACGAAAATTCTCTAATATCGAACCATGAGACAATATTTTATGACCAAATAAACCAAGCTTAATTATTTGTTTCTGCTGATTAAGAGAACTGAGCAATAACCTAAAGTCGTTGAAAAATTAACTAACTTTTACTCAGAACCTTTTAAACACTTTTTGAATATAAATCTATACTAGTTGAAACATTTTGAAATTACTTACCTCAACCAATAATTTGGCACATTTTACGTCTGTTACCAAAGGTATAGAGTAGTCTATTGCCAACCTTCTGGTTCTGTAGCCATGTGTCATGAAGGAAGACACTCTTCTAGCTCCTCCGTTCCTCATTGGCAAGTTGATAACCAAATCAAATTGTTTTTTCGATAAAAATTCTGCCAACGGTCGCAGTTCACCCTGACTTGTTATGTCGTCTATGCTGTCGAAGGTCCATTGAACAGATTCAACCTGAAACACCATGTTATACTCTGAAATCTCAATAAAATAAATTGCTGAAAGATTATTATTGATATATTTAGCATTTGATCTGGTATACCCCGGATGTTGACCTTAGACAAACTCTAGGGTCAGCTAAGCTGACCGTTACCACATCGCAGTAGTAGACGAAACGTCAGGCATAAAAACCTGCAGACCACGGCCAAAAAACCCGAAAAATAGCTTTCACACAGTTTTTTCAATTATTTTCTTTATGTGAAAACTCCAAAATCTTCAAGGCTGTCATACCTACAGAACAATCTTTATTTGTTATTGACTCTACAAAGCTGACAAGAAATTGAATATTAAAAAAATATTTGTTTGTACAGTGTCCTACAACATTTTCGGTGAAATTGACGTGCAAAATCTGTGCTTGTTAATGAAAAAATAGAATCTTTTCATTCCTTCATTCATCTATCAAACCGTTCTGAACAGAATTGTCAAAACATATAATTCAAAATGTTCTACTGAAATTAAAAAAATCTAAAGTTACCCTACATTTAGATTAAACGTACACGTTAAACCTAACAGAATTTGATATAGTTGGACTGGTAATAACTTTGGTCTGAAATTCTTTAACGTTATTTTACCGGTCGTTCAAAAAATTGGTATATATAAGAAAATTTAAAAAAAAAGTAAGAATTTATGTGACTTCTGTTATTATATCTTTAGTTAATAACACCACTGACAAAAGAACGCCATTTTGCAGAAAATTTTCGGTTTGGGAGAGTTCTTTAATAAAAACACGCTAACGTTTCAAATGGTCCAGTAGATGAATCCATCGGAATAATCCGTGGATTCACCGGTGAATCACGTATTGTTTAAGTTGTAACAACAGATGAAAACGTATCAATGAATATTTCATTATTAGTTATTAACATTGTTTCTGAAATATTAGTATTGTCTCAGGTTAGCATATTTTACATTTCAATACAATTCATCCTGATTTATAATAAATCTTGATTCACTACCTGTTAGAAAAGATAATAATTATCAATTTTTGAAAGTTTTACAACGTTTTACTGATTATGAATCCCTAAAAAAAGAATTCTTGGAAAAAATTCGAAGATTAACTGACGCTTCTTCTGGTAAGTCAGGAAAAATTATTCTTTTTGATTTATAACATAAATTCTGCTCATTAGGAGACAATCTTCCAACTTTCATAGGAGACATAATTCGAATTGAAGATGTAACGCAATTCCTCACGAACATTAAAGGTAGACTGCTCAATTTCGATTAAAGTCAGAGAGAATTATTCTTTTCA
This sequence comes from Leptinotarsa lineolata, assembly GCA_015342045.1. Classification (NCBI taxonomy): domain Eukaryota; kingdom Metazoa; phylum Arthropoda; class Insecta; order Coleoptera; family Chrysomelidae; genus Leptinotarsa; species Leptinotarsa lineolata. The sequence goes on along the minus strand of WOGR01005320.1, from coordinate 5,645 downwards.
AAAAAACTAACATAAATTCTGCTCATTAGGAGACAATCTTTCAACTTTCACATAACACATAATTCGAATTGAAAATGTAACACAATTCCTCACAAACATTCCAGGTAGATTGTTCCGTTTTGATTAATCAGGAAAAAATACTCACGTCAACTCCGTGCTCGTTATAAAAATCTGCAGTTCCTAAACTGGCATACAGCTTATAGCCCATCTTCTGCAGTGACCTCATACTAGGCAACAACTCCATTTTGTGCTGAAAAATAAATATTTTACTTTCGGCCTAGCTTTCGGAAAAAAAAACTGTACCTTAAAACTTCCTATGGAGAGCAAGATAGATTTTTTAGGAATACTGAATCCAGTGCTCATCATGGCTTTCAAGTATGCCTCATGCCTGTTATCACCGAAGCCTGCTACCTCTCCTGTAGAAGCCATTTCAACGCCCAACATGAAGTCAGCACCGGCCAATCTGGAGAAAGAAAACTGAGGAACTTTCACTCCTACTTTGCCACATCCATGCAAGACATCAACCGGCTCAACTTCCTCTCCTACTATAACCCTTGTGGCCATTGCAACGAAATCGTGATTCAAAGTTTTTGACACAAAAGGAAAAGATCTTGAAACTCTCACGTTACATTCTATTACCTTGAGGTCGTTATCTTTGGCTATGAGCTGCATGTTGAAAGGACCGGTGACCTCTAATGAAGCAGCTATTGACCTAACAATGTGTTTGATTTTTGCCAAGGTTTCAGTGTTGATATCCTGAGGAGGTGTTACGAGCGTAGCATCTCCAGAATGTACTCCAGCATTCTCAACGTGTTCAGATACTGCCATACACAGGATGTCACCTTCGTAAGCCACCGCATCAACATCTATTTCTTTACTCTCCAGCAAGAATTTTGATATCACTACAGGATGTTCCTTACTGACGTCACTAGCTGCATTCAGGTAAGTTTCCAGATCCTGATCTGAATGAGCTACATTCATTGCTGCACCGCTGAGTACATACGAAGGCCTGACAAGACAAGGGTACCCTACTTCATTACAGAACTCTGTAGCCGATTTTAAATTGGTTAACTCTTTCCATCTGGGTTGCATTATTCCAATTCTATCCAGCATTCGTGAGAACTTGAACCTGTTTTCGGCTCCGTCAATACTCTCCGGAGAGGTGCCCAAAATCCTTGCCTGCTGCCTGTGCAAGTCTATGGCTATATTATTCGGGAGTTGACCACCCATTGACAAAATTATCCCACATGGGTTTTCTATGTTGTATATGTCCATAACGACTTCGAAAGATATTTCCTCAAAGTATAACCTGTCAGACATGTCATAATCTGTACTTACAGTCTCGGGGTTATAGTTTACCATTATTGTCTTGCGATTAAGACGTCTCAGCTCTCTCAGACAACCGACAGCACACCAGTCGAATTCAACAGAGCTCCCAATTCGATAAACTCCAGAACCGATCACCATCGTGTGTTCTTCATTGAAATCTAAGTCATGAGAAAATGCATTATATGTTAGGTAGAGGTAATTAGTCGTGGCAGGCCACTCCGCTGCTACGGTGTCGATTTGTTTCACAAAAGGTTTTATATTGAGCTCTTCTCTCTGCATTCGTACAGCAAGTTCTGTACTTTTAACGGCGGAAGCAATCTGTTTATCTGAAAATCCAATTTGCTTAGCTTTCAATAGAAGACCGTGCCGCAAACCATTTTGGTCAATCGTTTCAAGCAGATTATTATACTCTATGATATTTTTCATTTTTTGAAGGAACCACTTATCGATTTTGGTAAGGTCGTACAGCTTATCTATAGAGTATCCACTTTTCAAAGCTGCTGCAAGTACAAACATTCTTTTATCGGTAGGCTCTTTCAATTCATCATCATTCACAGGCTTCAAGTAGGGATCAAAGCCTGTCACATTCTCATCGACCATCCTTAAAGCTTTTTGAAATGCTTCTTCGAAATTTCTTCCTATAGCCATCACTTCCCCCACACTCTTCATAGAACTACCAATCTTAGTACTGACCCTGGAAAACTTATGTAGATCCCACCTTGGTATTTTCACTACACAGTAATCGAGGCTGGGTTCAAAACAAGCAGTAGTGACGCCGGTAACTGAATTTTTGATCTCAGGTAACGGTATACCCAAAGCCAATTTGGCTGCTACATAAGCTAAGGGATATCCTGTAGCTTTGCTAGCCAAGGCAGAGCTTCTAGAAAGTCTCGCATTTACCTCGATAATGTAATATTCTTCAGAGTGGGGATTCAAAGCATACTGTATGTTACACTCACCTACAACACCCAAATGCCTGATGACATTGATTGCTGTTGTTCGAAGCATATTATATTCACTATTCGTGAGCGTTTGACTCGGAGCTACCACTATGGATTCTCCAGTATGTATACCAAGTGGATCTACGTTTTCCATGTTACAAACCGTTATGCAATTATCAAAGGCATCTCTCACAACTTCATATTCAACTTCCTTCCATCCTCTCAAAGATTTGTCAATGATCAGCTGACTAGAATGTGCAAGAGCTTGCAACGCTAAAGCTTTCAATTCTTCCTTACAATTGGCGAATCCAGAACCTAATCCACCTAGAGAAAAAGCTGCTCTGGCCATCACAGGGTATCCCAACTGGTCGGCAGCCTCTAACGCCTCTTGAACAGAATGAGCCGCCATACTCGGAGCAACCTTCTCCCCTATTTCAGATATTCTCTCACTGAACACTTTGCGATCTTCCGTGTCGATGATTGCCTGAATAGGTGTTCCCAAAATTTGGCAATTATACTTTTTAAAGACCCCTAACCTCTCCAATTCTACACCGCAATTCAGCCCTGTTTGTCCACCGAAAGTTAACAGTACACCACCTGGTCTTTCTGAACGAATTACCTGCTCTACATATTCCGGAACTAGTGGCAAGAAGTAAATTTTGTCCGCCAGCCCTTTTGATGTTTGAACTGTGGCTATGTTGGGGTTGATCAGCACTGTTTGGATGTTTTCTTCCCTGAGAGCTTTTATTGCTTGGGAACCTGAGTAATCGAACTCTCCCGCTTGCCCAATAGACAATCCTCCTGAACCAATTATCAGCACTTTTTTGGGTATATGTGTGAGTGCAGGCTGTGGTTTGTTGTATTTTAACTTATTTGCTAATAATTGCCTGACAATAATCTGCTGATCTGCGTAATTCTTTACAACTTCCAAGAATACATCAAACAACACTTCCAAGTCTTGCGGGCCAGCTGTGTGTTCAGGGTGGAATTGTACGCTGAAATAAGGGAGCTGATTATGGACTATACCTTCGTTTGTTGCATCGTTGGCATTTGAAAAAAGAGGCTCCCAATCACGAGGCAAACTTTTGACGTCGATAGCAAAACCATGATTTTGAGAAGTCATGTAACACCTTCCTGTATCATGATGAATGCATGGTTGATTGTGACCTCGATTACCATATCTAAAAGATATAAATATTGTGAATGAAATTGTTCAGTTACTGTTGAGTATATGACCTACTTCATTTTAAAACTGGAACAGCCTATGGCCATAGACAGAAGTTGATGTCCTAGACAGATACCGAATATTGGTTTGACTTTATTATTGCTCAGAACCGCTTTGATGTTTTCAATGGTCTCTTTGCACATCTCCGGATTGCCTGGACCATTACTGAGGAAGAGCCCATCATACTCATCAATAATCAGTTTGTGATTCCACGGAACAACGTCGACTCTTGCACCTCTATTTACCAAACACCTAATTTGATTGTATTTCAAACCGCAGTCGACTGCACAGATCCTGGGACTACCATTTGGGTTGTATGTGATGGGTTTCTAAAAAAGAGAACCACAAATACTTATCATTTGATTGCATGAACTTAAATGTACTGTATATCCTACTTATTCTTGGAGTCACATGTAATTAAAATTTTATTTAAGCACATTGAGTCATGACCTCGATGAAATACCTATATACACAGGTATATGGATTTTAATTTTAGTATTTTGGTTGTTCTTCTATATTTTTATATATGTATACATTTTCAGTTGTAAATATTTCAAATTGTGTATGGGTGTGTATTTACATTTTATAATCTGATGATGCTAATCACCATGAAATGAAAATGCTGAATTAATAAATGTAAGAAAATGTTCTGATGTTGACTAAGTATGTTATTGTTGGTCCTAAATATCTTTAGACTTTCTGAAGTATTTGTGATACTGGGGAATTTGTTGCACGTATTCAGGCCTTTGATGAAAACTTAATTTTGGGGTGCTTTTTCTGTAACTATCCGAATAAAAAATTATTCCCTGTCTGGTGGTTTTTTTAATGAAACTAGGAGCTTGGAAAGACGAAGACGAACTCAACATGTCCCTTATTGAAATGAGTTTGGGACAGTATAATATTATTTACTTGAAATGACAGACATCAGCCATAGTCCGGATGTAGCAGACGCCGGAAAGGAATTCTAAAGAAAACATTACTTTGGACAGCATCTTTCTTAAAGTAAAAAGAAACAGAAATGACAGACGTTAATAGGACAAATCTAGAAAAAGATTTCGAGAAATATAAGATTTTAATTTGAAATACAACAGGAAATGTAACGGGAGAAAATACTTTGTACATAAGAGAATAGACATTTCGGCGTTTTCTTGTAATTACCATATAATAGATTGAGTTATTAATGTAATTTTTATAAAAACATAACTAATTATGAGAAATAAAGACCTGTTATTATTATTATATTACTTAAGGCATACCTCTAGATGTGACTCCTGAAATAATTAAATAAAGTCAAATATAAAATGTTTCAAAATTTACCTTGATCGATACTTCAGCTACCAAATTTTCTTCGTTAGGATCGGCGATTTTTACGTTTTCAGATATTGGTAGCGAATATACAATTTTTCCTAAAATGGTCCCCTTTTCTCTGATCTGTTTTGTTAGCTGCCTAGTGTCTATACCTTGAATGCCTGCTACATTCTCCTTTTTCATCCAAGCAGAAAGAGTTTGGTTGTTACGCCAACTACTCGGAAAATCGCAGTGTTCGCCGACAACAAGTGCTGAAGCCCAGATTCGATATGATTCGAAAAAGCTACGGAAATATTCAATTAGGAAATTTTCAGATACATGAATTTGAACTTTCAAGTTTTTCATTATTCCATTTAAAACGAGCCACCTTGAATAACTTTTGGTACAATAATAATCAGGAAAAATTAAAGGATCACCCTATATTGTTTCGCATTATCAGATGCTCCATGATGAGCAGATTTCAACAAAGTTTAAAACATATGGTCTGAAGCTTATGGTTCGGGAGCTACAAATTATTTGAGTTGAAAACAAGCCACTTTGAATAACTTTTGAAACAATTTTTTGCAGGAAAAATAAAGAAACCAGTCAACAACTATACAGGAGGCCACGTTTTGAAATATTTGTTCAAGAGACAAATATGTAAGCAATACATCTGAAAGAGAGATTTCTTATTAATTCTTGATTCAAAATCTGATGACTGGACAATAAGAAGAAAAAAAATTATATAGTAAATGTTCAAAAACGTTTCCACCAACTTCCATACAATGGTACAAACGAGCTTCCATTGCCGCCCTCACTTGGTTGAGAATCTCGGGAGTTATTTCTCTGCAATGCCTCATGAT
>WOGR01005319.1:0-13908 GCA_015342045.1 Leptinotarsa lineolata | reverse complement strand
ACTCATCATGGTTTCAATGATAGAGAACGGAAAACATAACAAATATATAACCACTTCAGTTGGTCACGAATTTTGTCAACAAATTGAATAATCAATGGAGAATTTTAACATTTTGGAATCACAGGTTGAAAAGTTGGACCTCGTTAGTCCATAGCTCGCACAAGTTTCTCAACTTCTGAGAGTTGTCGTTCGTATGGGGGTGACAGCTGAATGACGGAGAAACAGATATTTTTAGACAGAAAAAGAAAAAACAAATATTCTAAAATTGTTCGTTCCGTTAACCAGCTGACGAACGTCAGCCCTCAGAAGTCGAAACTTGTGCGAGCAATGGATTAACGAGGCCTTACCTTTCAACGTGCAATTCCCCAGCACGGTGGTCCGGCGGGGAATCGAACCCCAGTCTTCCGCTTGAAAGGCGGACGTGCTAACCCATACACTACTGAGATCACAAAAATAAAACTCATACAAATGAAAACTTTTGACATAATAATATCAAATCACTTTATTGATCCTGGAGAACTTACAAAGTTATAGGATAGGTCGAATAGCATTTTGTACATACATAAAATGACGCTTGAAGTAAAATTTAAGCAAACATACCAAATATGAGAGATTGTTATTGGCACACAATGATGGATAAAACATATCAACTCCATTCAACTCCAGCTTCATCAAATTAATGTGATAGAGAAATAAAATTGCAGAAGATCAAAAAACTCATCTACGGTATAAAAATTATTAAATTATCTGAATGAACAATTCGTTCAGGCCAGTCCTATATCACCTACACAGTAGTTTTTTGACACCTATCAGAAAACAACTACTCCCCTGGCTAATACCACAAAGAGCGTTGAATTATATCCGACAGGTGTCAGTGCAGGATTCTTTACAGAAGTAATTTCTGCATATGCAGTTGGCGAGACGACTTCCCAAGTCGATTTTTAATTATTGGAGCACCTATGCAGATCGGTTTCGGGCTGTTTGGCCACTCGTCAGTGCAAGGTAGTGTCTATCATCATCCTAACGTCGATAGTTTCCGATAATTTAAAATCGAATTCCTTTTTTGTCCTTATGCGAGGTTAGTACATCAACAGGCAGATGGGACGACGTTTTCAAACGTTCGCTCCTGCCTAGTTTGAAGAATTATACTCTGAAAGGAATTCGATTTTTGATTATCGGAAATCATTGACGTTAGGTTGATGATAGACACTACCTTGCACTGACGAGTAGCAAAACAGCTCGAAACCTATCTGCAAGTGTGCTCCAATAATTAAAAGTCGATTCCGGAAGTTGTATCGCCAACTGCATATGCAGGAATTACTTCTGTGAAGAATCCTGCACTGACACCTGTCGGATATAGTCCAACGCCCTTCGTGGTATTAGCCAGGGATGTAGTTGTTTTTTGATAGGAGTCAGTCCATAAACCTACTGCGTAGGTGAGATGAGACTGGCCTGAACGAATTATTCATTTAGATAATTTGATTTAAAGCCAATCTTCAAGTATGCCCACTCACTTTAGGAACGAAAGTAAAAATTATTATCTGATAAAAACATTTTAAAGGTGGTTCTCAAAACCTGAATTCTTTCAGTAGTTTCCAATGATTCGGGCAGTTTGTTATAAAGATTAAGCCCCAAGTAAGAAGGTGAGTTAACGGTTATATTCTATTTGACGGGATTAATGTGAAAATCATTGTACTTTTTTACATTCACATTATGATTAGAGGAAATGCGATCATATTTCAACCTATTAGTGTGTATGAATAGACACATTCCAAAAATGAAAATATCGGGAAAAGTTCGAATTTTTAAATGTTTGTATAAATTTCTTCAGGAAGTTCTGTGATTAACGCCTTTTAAAATTCGTATAATCTTTTTTGGGCAATGAATACATTTGGAGCCAATGAAGAGCTTCCCCAAAGGCAAACGCCATTTTTGATTCTAGATTCTATATGTGCATAGTGATGATTTCCTAACTGTTCAGTGGTTACTGTCGGCTTGAGATTTCGTATCAGATACGAAACAGAACTCAGTTTCAATATCACATTGACTCTTTCAGTTCAGACAATTATCTAGCTTGAGTCTCAAAAACAGATTTTTTGCCTGTAATGAAACCATACTGATACAGTTTATCGAGAGATGAAATGAAGTGAGTGGACGGCACGCCATGAAACCAACTGATTTGACACCGTGTTATGATTTTCTCTCAAAGTTGTATTATCTTTTTTCGAAATTGAAAGTGACGTGTCATCTGCATACATCGCACGTATTCTCAGCAACCGCGGCCCCAATATCATTACAATATAATATAAATAATAGCGGTTCCAACATTTATCCTTGAGGTACTCCAATGGTCGAAATTTGAGTCTACGAAATACATTTAGATCTATGATTTACCGAAACAAATTGACTCCTATTTCTGGTGAAAGACTATCCAGTCAAGAGCACAGAGATGAGCATGCACAGAAGTTTCTCACAGATACAAACTACACAGAGAAATCCATCTGAAAGACCGGGGCTTGATTCCCCGCCGGGCCACCGTGCTGGGTAATCGCACGTTAAAAGGTAAGGCCTCGTTAATCCATTACTCGCACATGTTTCGACTTCTGAGGGTTGACGTTCGTCAGCTGGTTATCGGAATGTACAATTTCAGAGCAACAATTTTTTAGAACTACTGTCCACCTCTCTACCAACTGAGCTATCGAAGGTTGATAATTTGGTAGTGAATCTGTCGTTCAGTCCATAGACTATCAAAAGACTAATAGTGAAAATTATAAGGGACGGACTGATGGAAAATTTGTTTATTGGCCTCACTGTTATCTCCAAAACCAATTGAAATTACAAATTGGGGGATCACACAATCTAATTGAAATTAGTGACTAATTATCATTATAAATTAATAAGCTTCTATTTAATATTTCTCGTTCCGATTATATTTTTATTCAGAACAGACTGAAGAAAAAATTAGGGAGTAACACAAAAAAAAATTCCTTCGAGCCGGATTTGAACCAGCGACCTATGGATGTCCACAACTTATATTCCACTACAGTCCACCGCTCTACCAACTGAGCTATCGAAGGTTGATAATTCGATAGTCAATCTGTCGGTCAGCCCATAGACTACCAAAACACCAATAGTGAACATTATAAGGGATGGACTCATGGAAAATTTGTTCATTGGCCTCATTGTTATCTCAAAAACAAATTGAAATTACAAATCAATGAATCACACAATCTAATTGAAATTACTGACTAATTACCATTAACGAATATACGTTTAATTAATATTTCTAGTTCCGATTGAATGTTTCTTCAGGACAGACTGAAGAAATATAATTGTGACTATAACAAAAATAAAAAAAAAATTCCTTCGAGCCGGATTTGAACCAGCGACCTATGGATGTCTACAACTTTCATTCCACTACAGTCCACCGCTCTACCAACTGAGCTATCGAAGGTTGGAAAAAATTGGAGGTTTTAATGTTCTCAACTTTCCAGGGTACAAATTTCCACTTAAAAATTTTCATATTTGGAGATTTCACTATTTGCATGATTCATTGTTATGTATAATTCGCTCCTTCTCCCAATAATGAAAAAAGCATCTTGTCATTCTTATCACTGAACATTGTAATTCTTTTCTACAATATAACCAAACCTGTAGTATGGCAACTCTTATAGCATTGTCTAAAAGCAGTTGCATATACGATGCTTTCAAGATTTACTTACTTTTTAACAGGGTTCCCAACTCGGGGAGTTTTCCCCATAAATTTAGGGGGAAAAGTGGGATGGGATTCTTAGGGGTGTTATATTTTAAGGGGAATTTTTAGGGATTTTATAACTTCAACTTTTCATAGTTCGATTCACGCTTTTGGCGAGACGAATGTCGTCCGAAAAGAGGAGGAAAAACGGATTAAATATCGAGATTTTCTGTTTCAACTCCGCAGACTCTACCAAGACCACTCTGTAAAGATGGTTGTTCTGATTATTATAGTCCTTCGTGGAGTGATGCCCTCTCTACTCTCGAATCTTAAAATCATACCGGCCTGTCGCGCTAAGGCAGAAATATTAGCCGGACAGGTACAGGAGGCTGTTATTTTTGGCTCACTGCAACTGCTCAGGGCACATGATTCTCGGACCCAATGATCACACACTCCACGGTGTAGTGAGTTTCTTTGGTTGATAATGCTAGCGCGCCCTCCCGAATGCATCGGGGCTTCGGGGGATAGGGCCTGACCAGCGCATACTACGGTTGAAAAATAATAATATAATATATTCAGTTAACTAATTTAGTGATCCACTAATTTTTCTGAAAAAAAAGTTGATTGGGTAACAGGATCAATTTCTTTTTAGAAAAAAAACCATTAATTTTTTGCCGACGTTTCCAATTTGATCAAATTTTTCCTCAGGGCTCAAAAAGTAGTTTTTCCGTGTTGATATTACTATTTTTATAACCATCAGACATATTAAATACATTCAAAAGAAAATAAAAAACATTGCAACAATTTAGAGACAAGACCAACACAAAACAACATGAAAGAAACGAACATTTCGTTTGTTTTCATGTTTCATGAAACAAACGAAATGTTCGTTTGTTTCATGACGTTTCGTGTTGGTCTTGTCTCGAAATTGTTGCAATGTTCTTTGAAGTATTGTCTACATGTTGACCCATAGGGTAATTTTAACTTAGAGCGAATTATATACTTTTGAGTTCCGAATTTTTTGTTCGCCATAATAGATGTGCCCCAAAATATAATGCCATATTGAATGATAGATTGAATATGTGCATAGTAATATACTTTTATGCTGTTCAAAGAGGCTTGATCCCTTATTGCTCGAATTACTCCTGCTACAGAACAGATCCTTGAGTTCAGTTTATTCACGGGTGTCCCCTATCAGATACTGCTATTAACTGTGACCCCCAAAAATTTGAAATCGTTTATTTCTGGAACAGATTTATGATCCAATTTGACATAGATAGATTCCTGTCTATTCTGAAATGGATTAGTACTGTTTTGCTTGTGTTTAATTTTAATCCGTTCTCCAAACACCACCTGAACATTTTTTCCGCTACCTCAGATAACCCTCTGGAGAGAGCCCTTGAATCAGACCCAGACACTATTACCAACGTAACATCTTTGAATTGACAGAATAGACCAGCACCAAGTGACTGTGGAAGGTCATTCACGTATATCAAAAACAATATTGGTCCTGAGATAAACCCCTGTGGAACTCCTTGAGTATTGAGATTTCTATCAGAATAAGTTTGTTGGTCATTTTGATAAATATCTACGACTTGGTATCTTCCAGACAAATATTATTTCATAAGGTTGTGTGCATTGCCTCTATTTCCATATTCTTCTAGTTTATCTAGTAAAATAGTATGGCTGACCATGTCAAAGCCTTTGGTAGATCAAAATACAAGCTTCCTACCCTCTTATTTCCTTCAATATTATTCATAATTTCTGTTATCGCATTATGAATTGCAAGTTCAGTTGATATCCCTTGTCTAAATCCGTATTGTTGTGGAGCAAGTATCTTATTGCCTGAGCCCTTTTCTATACAGCCTTCGGCCACCAGACAATTGCTCCACAAGTGATCATTGGTCTGACAATTATCACATATATCCAATGGATTTGTTTGGGACCTGAACCCCAAATTTTTCCACAAATTCATGCCACATGTCCATAGGGACAGTCTGGATTTATGTAAAACGTTTTCCAAGTGAGCCTTCCAGGTGAGTTTCTTATCAAGGACATGGCCATGATATTTCACCTCCTTCCCAAATGGAATGACCTCACCACTGAGGGAAAGTGGTGAAAGGGGATCATCACAGATTTGCTGGGGTTTACAGACATCTGCTCTCTTTGGCACCAACTGTGAACCACATCCATCACATTTCGGAGGATATTACAAGCTACCATTCCCGGCGTTGACCTTGCCAAGATGACAAAGTCATCTGCATAAGCTTGCAGATACACTTCTTTTCTAACGAGGGCATCAAGCACACTATCCAACAGCAGCGACCACAGAAGGGGAGATGGTACCCTACCTTCAGGCAGTCCCTGGTGACCCTGAACCTAATGGCTTCGTCTTAAAGAGTCGTAGTTGCAGTTCTGTTTACTAGCATGACATAGATCCATCCAGTTTTGGTCGATTCTATGCTTTTTCCAGCCAGGGCAGATCCTATAGATTTAGACAGTGCATCGTCAAATGCTCCTACAATATCGAAAAAAGCAACCGCAAACTCCTTGTTGTCAAGGGATTGGGGGATTTTCTCTACAAGGTTGTTCAGTGCTGATTCTGTCGATTTGCCGGTTTGAAATGCATACTGGTGGTTATTCAGGGGGGCTACATATAGAGCTAATTCCCTGATATGTCCGTCCAGTATCCTCTCAAGTTCTTTCAACAGGAAGGATGAGGCTGATTGGTCGTACCGATTTGGGGTGTGGGTCTTTCCGACCTACTTCAGGTATGTATACCACCCTTGCTGCCATCCAACTGGGTGGTATGTAGTTCCACGCCAGACTAGCTCTACACAATTTCATGAGAATGGGTGAAATTATTTCCAGTTCATTTCGAAGCGGAGCTAGAAATATACCATCCTCTCCAGGAGATTTAAAAGGCTGAAACGACTTGGTAGCCCATTCAACTGTCGGTGCTATGATAACCTTCTTGACCACCTCCCAATCCCTCTTCTTTGGGCGTTTGGCGCCCTCTAAGAGGGGATGTCTGTTGTCATCGAGAGTTTGACTGCCAGGAAAGTGGTTTTCTGTCAGAGGTCGTAAATATTCCATCGGGTCGTTTCAGCGACCCAATTACAGCAGTCGGCTCTCGAATCTTGTGAATTCTTGTGCTGCGAGGTACACCAGAGATACTCTCACAGAACTTTCTTCGAGATTCCCGTTTTGCCTTTCTAATTTCCTTGTGGAATGTCGTTAGAATTGTTTTATAAAGCTCCCAATTACCTGACTCTTTAGCTCGATGGAATAGTCGTCGAACTTCTTTTCTTAGTTTTTCAAGGCTTTTGTTCTACCAAGAAGAGTTATGGTTATCTCTTCTCATTCTCAGTGGACAGTTCTCATGGTAGGATGAGATCACTGCTTCACAAAATTGCTCCGCTACTGTATCCATATCATCACAACTATGAATAGTAATGAATCCGTCCTCGTAGTGCGATTGAACGGAGTTTCTGTAACCGCTCCAATCAGTAAACTTTCAGTTACGATATTCCACTACTGGTCTTAGACCTGTTTCAATATTGAAGAAAATATATCCATGGTCTGAACAAGAAGGTTCGATAGATACAGTCCAGTGGTGTATCTTGTTACTCAGAGAATGTGACCTGATGGTTAAATCTAATACATCTTGCCTATTGCTGGTGACAAAAGTTGGTTCCGAGTCTTCAATACTCAAAGAATAACTCACCTCTATGGTTTATGGAGTCACATCCCATTACGATTTGAAGTTTGTTCCTTTTACTGTAGTCGACAAGTCGTCTTACAGCTAGAAGAGGTAGCTACTGTATCCGAATCTTCCGAAAAGAAATTTCTTTGCAAAATGTACACATATTTGTACAGAGTTTATTTTTAAATTGATTGCTTTCTTCCTTCCTTTGAAATATTCCCACATTTTTTTATAAAGATGGAGAAGTAAAAAGTCTTAACTTTTTTCCCAAGAAAATATACCCCATTCAATTTATAAATGAATGTATTTATTAAAAACTAAAATTTTAATCACTCGTTAGTGATATTTGAAGTTTGGATAGTAATATTCTACCTTTGTATATAGACTTCTATATACAAAGATTCTACTATTATTTTGACCTATGACATTTAAAAATCATTCATCTATTTGTTTAAAATAATAATTCACAGAAAGTATTCATGTAGCTATAAATTGGGAAAGCAACCAGTTCCAATGTTTTGCACTCTGAACAGGTTCAAATTTTTATTTAGAAATTTAGACACATGTATCTCAACTAATATATTTTATTAGGAAATATTTAATAGTATATGTATTCAATATTGTACAAATTAATAAATTTAACAAATACGACTCTAAATTATTTAGTATATAAAATATAACTGTACACAATAATTTTACCAAAGCTAAGGAATGCATCATTGAGTGACCTCTTAATTCATTATCATGATAAATAATGAATATATAAAATATACTCAATTCACTACAACCATTTGCATTTCAACAAATTACTAATTCTATGTATGATTAGATTTGACACTCTACTTAATATTCGATTAAGTTTGGAAAATTTGTGCTGTACAGTTCAAATCAGTCAAAAAAGTGATGAAGTGAAATCATATATATATTATTTACAATTGTCGTTTATTTATGTGATTGGAACCTTAGAAATAGCCTGTATTTTGTCGAATATAATCAAATTCTTTGGTTACAAATATTTTTACAATCTGCTTATTTCTATAAACATAAATTATTTTTTGAGATTCAAAAAGTATTTTCAGATTTGCGTTGTATGTGAAATAAATTATTGATATTGGAAATCACAAAAGTCCCCACTTTCAGTTAATTCATATCATAACCCGATAAGATGAGATTCAATGACTCCTTTCAAATCAATTTTTGGAACAGAAATTATTTTTCGATTAGTACTCCAAATTCACTACCAAATTGTTTGGAAATAACTTAGATATTTTAGAATTAAAATGTATTCGATTAACGTGATCATTTTTTAAAAATTTTTCAAAGTTTATATGATGAGAAATAATTTTACTGTTGAAAATAGGCAGGTTCACAGAAGTTATATATTAACGATCGCTTCTTTTACAATATTTCTATTCAAATTGTTGTAAATATTGTAAAACCTCATTCTCATCCTTACTTTTTTGAATATAATATATAATATAATATAGTAACTAATTATTGCAATAAAATATATACAATGACTCTGTAGTACCAAAAACACTATATACAATAACAATAAAGTCCTACAAAATAGAACAGTGTGTTAAATAAAAGAAGAACTGGAAAATTAATTTCCGTTGTAAACATATAGCCCCTAGGATTTATTTTGTACAAACAACAGTAAAAAATACCAGATCTACTCAAGGGTAAAAAACAATATTCTTGCAATTTAGGCTCCACTATTTTTTTCAAACAAGAAGAGAGGTCATATAAAGTATTGTATCAAGAGTACAAATCAATGTGTGATGAGTTCCAATATTGCTGAAGGACAAAATAACCATATTGACAATTTGCAGACCCAATCTTTAGTGTAAGGACCATTAAACGATGCTGAATGTGTTCAGAAATTCATCGGACAAGTCCACAGCTTGTATGGTTTTGGAGGACACAGCACTGTGAGTAAACAGCTGACCAAAATCTTGATAAATATGGATGAAGTACAGGCTCTTGTAGTACCTGATAGCAATCAACCTATGGATTTAATAATTGGCCGAACATTTACTGAACTACCGGGAATAGCTTAAGTTAGAATGTTAGATAATTTGTATTTTGGATATAAAAACGAAGACCCCTTCAGCGGTTTGATGGAATCAAGTAGCCGTTAGAAAACCACACATTTCCACTGGTCAACCAACAAAAACTCAAATGAAATATCGTGGACCATTTTTGGTAATAGAAATATTACAAGGTGATACATACAGGTTGGAGAAACTCAATAAACAAGACAGTTATTGGAGTTCAATTACAGTAGCACATCTATGACAAATGAAAATATATCGTAATCATGAAAAAGATAATGATTCAGGAGAAGGAGATGAATAAAATGAATTTATTATTGAGGAAGTTGGAAGACACAGAGAAAACAAAATTCACTTATCGGGTGATGATGATAGCGATAGTGATAAAGATTGGATTCCTGATTCCCAATGACAGACCTAAACGAAGAATAAGACAACCAAAGAAATTAGATGATAATGTTTGAGGACTAACATACATTCAGGATGGCCGAATGTTGTAATTTATTTATTTTGTCTCACAATATAGATGTTTAGAAGAGGAATGTCAATCTGAGAGAAATGTCATTAAGATTGTTTCTAGAATTGTCAAGTACATATTGTATTCTATTCTTGTATTTTTTAAGTATTAAAAGTTAAATTGAACTTCGTCAAACATTTCTACACACCCAGAACCAGAAACCGTAGATCCATACAGATATTTCCAACAATCCTTAACGAATGTTTTTTTTTTCAATACTTCTACTAATGAGCTTCTGTTTTTTCTGAATGTGATGGAATTGACCCATACTGTAGTTTTTTCGCTGAAGTTTCCAAAGATATCTCTCTTGTTAAAACTTTCGGGTCAATCAAGCTCAATCAATAATGTGATTCATTTCTCGTAGGAATATTTTTCAAAGATGTTTGAACTTCCAGAATAACTTATAGATGGATTATATTCTTCCACCTGTTCAACTTGGATTGTGGTGATAATTGTTTTTCTTTGTATTCTAACATTCGTGCTCTCAGCTACTAACTGGTTTGTCCAATGTAACACTTTTCAGAAATTATTTTGTTTCTCTACTCAAAATATTCCGAAATGCAACCGAAAGTGCACTAAATACATTATTTGAAAGATATTTTCTTCAGAGGAGTTGATTGATATTTTTATTTTTTTAATCCTCCACAATCTGAAATAGGAATAAATTCAGATCAACAGGGAACATGAGTTATCAAGTGTAATAAAGAACAAACTGAAAAGTTCAGTCAGAAAGTTACCGACTTCTGCAGAGTTCCGTTGTTGAAAAAATAGCATTTATATACCTAGCTACGAAGGCATTGAAAAGCCACAAATATTCTTTCAAATAAAATTGTCTGAATTCCCAGTAAAAAGTCAGAACCTAAGAAAATTCAGAATTGTGAGATTGAAGTTGAAACTAAATGAAAATATTTTCCAATTCCGACTTCAATCCCGAAATTTTATTGGATTCAGACTTTAAAATCTTAATTTTATTAAATTCCGACTTGGGTCCAGAAATATCATTTAAGCTCAAGTCTAAACTTGGAATTTCATCAAATTTCGACTTCAAACTGGGAATTTTGCTATGATTCAAGAATTTGAACCAGGAATTTCACCCAATTCCAATTTCTAACCTTAAATTTCATCAATTTTCAACTTTGAACTAGAAATTTTATCAAATTCCGGATTTCAGTGATTTTCTTTTCAAAGCCTTTAGTGATCCTCTATCGCCTTCATGCCTTTTAGAGGTTATATTGTAGTAGATATTTTGCTATTACACTTTAAACTCTTTAGTACAATAATACAGTTTATAGATTTTCACTAAAATCATTTTTAGTGAAAATCATACAATAAACTGTATTATTTTAATAATGAGTTTAAATATGAATTTTCATCAAGTATTGGCCAGTTCTATTCAACTATTACACTTTATCAGATTATCTTTCGATATAGACTTATATTCCAGATTGTGGGAGAGCAAAAACACCTAATCGTTCTACATATTAGCTTTCCCAACATGGAAAAAATAATTATATTTTATTGCGGATACTACTTGACAAAAGGTAGAAATACGACAAAGTCCGCAATACTTCTCCAGGACCAGTATCATTCTGTACACTCTCCCAGTTCTACGATTATCCCACTCCCGAAATTCCGGGACCAGCTAAGTAAAACAATCTACGAGGACAGCGAAACTACTGTAGGCCGATCGATGGATACATGTTCGCCGTTGATGATGACTTTGGCGCCGTTGTTGTTGAGGTTGATGATGTGGGGAGACGTCGTCGGGCTTTCTGAGGTGGTGGACGGCGGACTAGGAGTCGAAGGTTGGAGCAGCGATTCGTAGTATTGAGCGTTCGACAGTTGAGGTGAGTGAGACGAGTAAGGGCTCAATCGCTGATGAGACTGAGTGGAATAGACATAGTTGGAAGAGGAGGCTGCGTGGATTTGGTTGAGCGATCTCAGATCGTTGTAGTTATCTGAAACAAGTTAAATATGACGTTAGTTTTTTGAGAAACACCTGAAAAATTGAAACGTTGTTTGTTATTCCCCCCAAACTTCTTATTATTCACACCGTAAAATTCTCATGAACCGTTCTTGTTTTCAGCGAAAAAATTCTTTCAGATAGGTGAAACTTATTCAAAATTACCTGCCAAAAGCAGTTATATGCGAATTTGGAAATATCACCCACTCTATTGTTTAGAAAAATTGAAAGCAAGATAATAACAATGACTTCATTGAAGTATTGATGAACTGAGTGAAATTATCATATGCATCGCTCCTGACACTATCCATGGGATCGGCTCAAAACTCAAACATTGCTTCCAGAGTCCAACATTCATGGTTTAGCCTAGTCTCATCAGAGATGCTATAGCAGAACGAATGCTTTGTTTCTGAGCTCTGAATGCATAGAGCTGCCTTTTGGCAAAAAACTTATTCAAGGATTAATATCGAAGTTTCGGTTTGCAACAGACGTTGATTGATTGATATTTGAGTTTTCTGTAGATCTCACAGTTTCGAATTTTATGAACTACTCTTTAATTTGATTTTAATTTCGAACCTGACACCTGATACAGTACCTGATATATTTCTCGGTTAACAATTTTGAATAGATTCAGAAATAGAGATACATGTTCAACTATAAAAATTCAAAAAACAACCTTGGAATTAACGCCTAATATATTTAAAATAAAGGTCTGGTAACTTTGGATCAACTGTCGAAGAAAAAGTCTCACTTTCATGTTTAGACCAATTTTGATTCAATTCGATAGTTTGTAACCATTTTCCAGTCGATATTTTTGGTTTATCTACAACATACCCAAAGTGAGCAAGTAAGGAAAGTGAAGTTTTAGCAATTCAGTATATTCCTAGGTGGAGCCCCTTTATTTTATTCATTCCTGCGAGACCTTATAAATTCTCAAAATTGTCTTCAGAGCCAAAAAAGTTAGTGATTAATCAATCTTACCTAAGGCATTGTGTTCCAATTTCACACCAACGTCTTCCATCTTTATTGATTGAAGGGATGACGTTGTGAGATTCCTTGGCATTTGATTACCGCTTGAATTGCTTTCTTTACTACCCTTTGGTTTCCGTTTTCTGGTCTGAAAAATGCAAATAAAACGATCTTTATAAATCTTCATGTGCAAAAGTCATCAGAATGGCCCAAAAATGGTACCTTGTAATCCCAAAGAAATAAAAAGGGAGTTATCACCTGTATACTATCTTTTTTCATGGACATGGGCCTGTTCACATTGTGAAGTTTGTAGTAGAGACCACAAGCGTTACAAACTGGTTCTCCAAGAGTATTTCTTCTCCACAAAGATGTGGTGCTGGTATGGCAGTTCGTACACGTGAGGCCAGCACGTCGAGAAGCCGACTAAAAAAAGAATAAATTTTATAGAAAGGCCAACGTAAATATATTGCTCAACTTTCAAAATCAACTACAAAAAATTTTTGAGAAAATTTAAAAAGCAGATAAGAGCCTTGTTACATATTTTCCGAAGATTTACTATTTTCAAAAAAAAGTTAATAGAGTCAACATTGAGTCTCGAGTCGATGTTTCAATTGACTCAAATATCAATTTGAAGAAATAAGATGGACCAACAAGGCTTGTAAATGCTTTATTTTACTGTGAATAAAAACTGTTATTTGTATAGATGTTAGACAAAATTATGTTTGGTGTAAGTCAGAATTTTTTTCCAATTTGAAAAAGCCCTATTTCAAAACTACGAAACATGCACATGACTAGGTATGTTTTCCTGGGTACTTTCAACATATTCGAACTTTTTTTTTCTGTAAATATGTAGAGAGTCAACAGGAATATGTATTTGGTAAAACCAATTTTACAAGTGAAACAAACTAATGAATTGCTAGGGTATTATGGGGCTGGAAATACCAATGAACATCTTCAGCTACACAAAAGATTAGCTGAGAGCCTTTAATTTCAAGAAAAAAA
>WOGR01005318.1:0-13648 GCA_015342045.1 Leptinotarsa lineolata | reverse complement strand
CGAAGCGAATCCTAATGAATTCGATATGGATATTGTATTTCAGCAAGATGGAGCACCACCATATTTCTCCAGACAAGTAAGAAACTATTTGGATACTACTTTTCCCGGTCGTTGGATTGTCCGTCAAGGTCCTACAGAATTGCCAGCTCGCTCGCCAGATTAGACACCTTTGGATTTTTTATGGGGCTATTTGAAGCGAAAGGTGTACGAAACTGAACCTGCTTTAATATTGGATATACGGCAGAGAATAATAAATATTTGTAGAGATATTGACGTTACTGTGTTCGAAAATGTTTGGCGTGAAATATAGGATAGGCTTTTCATATGTCAAGAAGTTCAAAGCAACCATTTCGAGCATCTTCTGGACTGACTTTGAGCTTATTACATCATATTATGTAGTTAAATGTCAATGTATTCAGGAAATTATTAAATGTTCCGCCATTTAGTAGAAGGTAAAGATGTTGACTTCATATTCTAGGGTTGTGAAGTATTCGTCAGGAGCTTCAAAATGATGTGTCACAAGACCTCCCTTTCTATTTAACTTTTTTCCCAGATGGCGCCCAGTCGCCATCTTGAAAGTTTCATCAGTCAATTTCACTTCAAAATAAAGTATTCATGCATTAATTTCATTATCCCAAATTTCAATTTTTTGAATTGACCCGTTCAAAAAATTAAAGGGTGGGGACATTAAAGAAATACACTGTATAACGGGTTAACTGAGAACTTCAAATTGTATACACTCGTAGACGATATACAAAAAAACAACTCAAACCTGAGATTATACAAACGGTTGATACATTCATCAATATACCTGTAGGCAAAGTAGTATACTTGAACTTAAAATAAATTATATAAAACAAATTACCAAATGGTACTTGATGATAACCTTTACCAGATAAAATTGGAAAACAAATGCCTTTTACTATGACAATTTCTACAAGAAACGAGAAAATTCATTCTGGCACTCATACCTCGCTAAAATAAATTCACTTAGTAAAAAATAGTTATTTTCTTCCAATTTTGCATGTGACATCATTTCCAAATAAATTTTAGTTCGTATACTATTTCAGATCTTACAGAAGTACAAATAAAATAAAGTTGAATACGTATTTATATTTTTTGTTGCGTGTCAAACGTCTTAAGAGTTTTTTGGCAAGTTAGACTAGCACAAAAGAGATCCTCATATCTGTTGTCACTTTTCCACTCACTGAACAGACCAGGCGAAGGTCCCAGGTTTATGTGATATGTAGGTGTTTCTTGTAAACATTTTTTCAATTAAATTTCAAACGAGATGTGATATCCCGAAAACGCACAAAAATGTTATGAAGGTAACATTTATTTAAACGACTGAAAATTAACACCAAGTTTTCGATTGTGAGCAAGATTTTCTGTCAAAAAAATTACAAAAATAAATTGAAATATGAGGCTGATTATACTCAGCAGCTCAATATGAGATTTTATCACCGACTACAATACTTTTTAATGAATAATTTAGCCTGAAGATATTTTAAATTTGGCCAATTAATTATATTCCAATGTTGCCTTTGAAATATCGAAGATGTTTTCAATTCGGTTGTTTGATAAATAAATAATGTGACAACAAACAATTAACCATTTGTATATTGCATTCTGATGCTAAATTAGCCGTTTCAAAAGTATCGGAAGAATATTCAACAAATAATTCAATACATTTATTAAAAAAGGAAGCACAGAAGAACCACTACTATTGTTTTTGTTTCTTGAAAATGAGTGGCACATCTTTGCTTCCTATTAAATGGATGAGGAAAAAGACGCCTCCATTAAAAAAATGAAAATAATGTATTAAATCAAAATACACTGAAAAAAGACAATAGGAAGGTCAAAGAAGTAAGGGCGTTTTATAGTAAGTGGGCCAAATACTAAAAGAAAAATTATTTTTGTTAAAAAAAAACTTTGATACGAATCGAAACGTTAAAATTATATCGAATATTTTCGAAACTATAGCAAATGTTCAGGGGATATTGGTAATAGAGAGGTTTCCATTCTGATTAAAAAAATGCTATCACTTCAGGATCCAATTACAAACAGATAAATGAGGAGACAAAAAATATCCTCATAACTCCTTGAGAGTTGATTGGGTAGTTTTTTCAAGAAGAATAATCTGATGAGATTCCTACCTTGGACTACTAATTGTTGTTGCTCATAATTCGAAGCTTGATGTGCAATCTGAAGTCATCATACTGATTCATATGAGATATGGATATTTATGAGGTTATTTCAATTTTGAACAACATATTTTCATTTTACAGATTTCAGATTATCAAAAATGCAGGGTAACAAACTTGAAATGGAAGAAAATGTATGAAGACTTGCTCTAAAACGTTTCGAATCAATTTGAGAAAACCAAAATACCATTTGAAACCTTTCGTCACATTTGCCATTGAAAAACTTTTCAAAATACCCATTTGTAACCAATTTTTGGGGGTTTCATTATTGGAATTGCTCAAAATTGCATCTGAAATTACTGCTAATTTGTAATTTTGCTTGATATTATCTTCCACTCAAAAAATATATTTACGTTATTGAAACAAAAAATGTATCTATGGTTCCAGTATAAGCATCAATTGAGTCAGTGAAGTTTTGCAAAATTCTATTCTTCTACAGAGATAATATTCACCTTTTTTAACAATACAATGAAAATTGACCAAAGGGGATTTTGAAACTATTAAATGCTCGTGAAAAGGTTCACTTTAAGTCTTCAGAGTAAAAACTTGAAATGTATATTAGGAGCAATGCATAATAATTTTGGAGAATGTGTCGTTGTACTCGTTTTGTAAAGTTGGGAAAGTATATTGAATTTGAATGTTGTGTCATGAAGTGAAACTACTGAATTGATAAAATAGATAAAAACGAATCTATTGATGCAGCTTTCCAGTTTTTCGATTTTATATCGATTGTTATTTTTTACTGCATTGCAGTTTTGAGCATATTTTACAGTAACACCTGAATTTGATGGTCACTGAGAAGTATTTTCAAGAGATTTGTAGCAATGTTATACGACATAATGATGTTTCGAAGTAATGGTTGATCATATACAACTGCCTCTCTCCTGATTTAGTTTTGAAAATAGTTTACTTCACTTTCCATCCCAGAAACTTCAAAATTCAACATATATTTTTGAAGAAATCATATAGCTTTGAAAAGCTGTTTGTAATTTTAATTTTTCTATTTGAAGATACAAGAAACTAGTGAACAAAAAAACTTGATGACTCTTCGGAAATGGGGTCGAAAAATATTGTGAAATGTATAAATACTTTCAAATATTTCTCATATTCTGGAAATATTGCTGTATATGTTGGGGAGACATTTTTATTAAAAATTGAAAAATTATGAGAAATTGTGATGAAATAACACAATTCGTTAATGATGATGATTCTTATCTACTTCATCCTTCATCTTTTTTTTCATGATGATGACGATTTGTTTTAAAAAATCTGTAGTTCTCGAATTTTCGTTAACAAGTTGATTGTAAATGAGGCATACTTTTACTAGAACAGTGGCTAATGTGAATTCTATGGCAAATTTTTTATACCATTTGAACGACTTTACATGATGGTGTATTATTACTGCACATTTGATCGAATATATTTCCAAAGATTGTGCTCTATGATATTTAATTATTGCTTTTGATTTGCTTATTGTATGTCTTCATTTGTTTTGGAATCTGTTTTAAATCTGTTTCAAATCAGGTTTTCCATCAAACAGCTGTCGCCCCGACAACCTTTAAAAGTCAACACTTGTGCTAGCTAGGGATTAACGAGGTATCACCTTTTAATGTGCGATTCGTAGCACAATTTCTGTGGTATGTTTTGTTGATAAGACTCTTTTATTTTCCAATCCAAGTATTTCCTTTTTTCAATTACTTTTGCATAACTTTTTTTGGATTTCCTCCAATATAATGTATTTTTTGATCTAGTGATATAAAACTGGAAGACTTGTATGAATTATTGGCAATTATCATTCTGCCCGGCCTTAGAAAATTTGGAGATGATTTTATCACAATATTAGAAACAGCTTCATCGTGTTCTTGGCTAATTGAATAATTTTCGCCATATTTGTGGGTTTTCTATGAAATGTATAATTTTATCACTAATCGCCCTAGGAAAGACACAATACAATCATCAATAAAAATGATGTGAACGGCTTGAAATTTGTTCATCAATTAGGTTTTACTTTATGTATCCGATCGCAAGCGGGATACTTCTGATTGTCAGAGAAATGTCGCATCCTCAGAAGTAACTGAACCCTGTTCCTTGAAATGATCTTGGAAATCATATAATTCTTGTGAAGATTGTCAATGCTTTAATATTTTTCAATCGTTGACATTCTACCTGAACCCATGTATGCCACAATTTCCATAAACTTCAGCATTTTCTGTTGCAACCCAACTGTGCAGTCTCAATTCTTTGCTAAGATCATCTAGATCACAGACAGTTTGTGTTGCATACAATATTGTTTCATCTACCATTTTATCAATAATTTCATTATCAAGAATAATACAGAAAAAGTTGTATGGAGATGGATCATTGTTGAGCGCAGCAAATTCTGCAGAATACTCAAATGCTTGATGATTCATAACAGGCTCTTCCTCAGTTTTTCTGTTTGTGCTACCCGCATTGCCGTCTGGTTCAACTCCGACATCTCATCTATTCCTCCTTCAGAAATATCTCCATTTGTTGTTGTTGTTGTTGTTGTTCTGCAACAAGACTTTCATCATCAACTTCTTCCATAATAATTATTTCATCTCTTTCTAGTGATTCGAAATCCGTGTCAAAAATCCTTGCTAAATCTTCTTCTCCAGATGGTAAAACATTGGATCAAAGGAATAATCTGAGTAGCCATTGAAATAGTTATCATCATCTGTAAATAATGAATCAGATTTTGAATATTTCTCGTTTGCCAAAACCATTTTTCTTGTAATCGTTCTCACGTGACAATTTCGTAGTTTTCAACGAACGAGTTCACATTTTGTAAGTCACGCTACAATGATGAAATAATTGTTTTCCAGCTCGCACTCCCCCACTACCCGCCTTTCCGACATGTTGAGACTTGAAGATCAACAGAAAGCAGGTCTGCTACAATGACCCCCATGGCATCCAGAGAATATATAGTGTGTCCAAGATAAGGGGAGCCAGCATGGGAAAATCGTCAAACGAAATAGATTTGAAGTCGGCTAAATTGAAAATTAGCCAATTTTGGAGCTTGTTTGAGTAACGTTCTGAAATTTAGACAATTATGATTATGTGTGATATATTATTTGAATTACCGCGATTCTTGTCTCCGGTCCATATAATGATACAGAATCTCTGATCATTCATCGAAGACGAAACGTTGGAGTGACGTGAAAGCCATCTGAAACAGCTTGAAAAGAGGCAATGACGTCAGAAAAAAAAAACGAAATCGGCGAATTTCCGTTATTTTCGAATACCTCCAGAATGAATCGGAATTTTATGAGTATGACTTTGTGTTTCTCGAAGTTTTTTAATTTCCATTGCAGACAGATAAATATGACGCCCCTGCCCGAGTAGGCGTATACAAACACTGTATGAATCAAAAGTTTTAATTTTAGATAGTTTTAGATAGGATAGAAATGTTATTTTGACCTTGGCACTAAATGCATTCTCTAAAATTTTTGCTTGGCAATCACCTAACTTTATTTTGCAATATTTATCGACACAGTTCCTATACATTTATCCTGTATATTTGAATATAATATTGGCATCGTTAGTAAAATAATGTTCATAACCTGAAACATCCATATCACCACATTATTAAATACAATATTGATGTAATAATTCCACGATCTATGGAAAGAAATAACGTTTTCTCCGATACTTATACACCTACACCCCAAAAAACAATTAAACCCGACGATGACCTCACATAAATCATAAACCTGGGTTAGGTATTGTTCGTCCTCCCTTTAGGCATGCGCTTGTGGAGCGGCGGCCTTCCCCTGGCGTGGGCAGCGGTGGACAGCATCCGTCACTGATGCTGAAGAAGGGGTTCGAACGTTTCGGAATCGGGGCTGCCGTAACCGCTGGATCCGTCGTCTCCCCGGTGATTGGGGGTGAGATTAGCCTCTCCTCGGTGGCTGGGAGGAAAGTGGGCTTCTCCGAGGCTAATGGGCAGCCGCTGTGGGCCTGGAGGCAGCGCCATGTCCAAATTCTTCTCGCTGTAACAGGACGGGCTGTTCACAATTCTACCATTGAGGGCGGTTGGGTTGTCTCCTGCCGGTGGCTGAAAGAGACCAACCAACCTCAATATGTTATGAATGTAATATAGGAAGTTAAACCAGTTATTTCTAGTATTTATGGGTTTTGATACCTTGAAATCAAAAAACTTCTTGAAATGAATCAAATTTGAAGGACAAATTACCGGATTTAGTGAAAAAATATTTCATACAACTGTCAGTTGTACTTTTCATGATAAATCTAGTCTACATACTTCAAAAAACAAAAAAAACGTGTGCGTTTCGGGACGCCTAACATATGTGATAACTTGAGCTAATTTAATTCTTGATTCTGAAATTTGATATTGAAATTGTTTAACTTGAGAAAAGCTTAGGTTATTTCTTGAATTTTATGTATATTAATATGATAATGTAAGGAAACGTTTTTTATTAATAAAATCTTTCATTGATTATTTTGTGTACATACCGCGTAATTCTCTAAGGTGGCTCACCCCTATAACATTTTTATTATTGGAGATAGAGAAAGCAAATTTTGTGAGTTGTGTATTATAGTTCAATTCACATTTATTGACATATTTACTTGCTTTGTCGTACTTTAGATTTGACCGGAAATGACCCAAACTTTCGATTTTTAAATGGAACATTGTATATATTTTTACTTATTTCCATCAAAAATAATTTTCCTAATCCAACAATACTTCTCTTGTCAATATTTGACAAAAAAATCATTTTCATTCCAATTTTTATTTTTTGATCTAGAATGTCATCGATCGTATAAATCGCTCCATTCTTGATCAAGTAACATGAGAAAACTACGACTACAGAATACGTATTATTTTTCATTAGGTATGATCTTCCATTGCAATTATTCAGAAAAATAGAGAAAAGTGTGTGGCATCAAATCATTCGTAAGGAAATGATCTTTCACAAAAAGCCGATGAGCCACCCTCTTTCCATTTAAAAAATCAAATTAACTGGAAAAATTCATATTTGCCACTATGAAATGATTCTTCAAATGACTGTGAAGTCACAATCACAGTCGTAGTTTTCCTATGTTACTTGATCAAGAGTGAAGCGATTTACCTGCTCCATGGCATTCTAGATCAAAAAATAAAAATTGGAATAAAAATGATTTGATTTGTCAAATATTCATAAATGGAGTATTGTTCGATTTAGAATGTTATTCTCGATCGAAATAAGTAAAAATATAAAAGATGTCCCATTTAAAAATCGAAAGTTGGGGTCATTTCCGGTCAAACCGGAAGTACGGCAGAGCAAGTAAATATGTCAAAGAATGTGAATTGAGCTATAATATATAACCCCCAAATTTCGTTTTTCTATCTACAATAATAAAAAAGTTATAAGATGAGCCACCTTAGAGAATTACCCGGTATATTATCGTTACTATAAGCCACTCATTTTGATTGAATAATGATACTACACAAAATTAGTATCATCATTTTACATTAAAAAGCAATTTTTTACACGCACGCAATAGTGCGTGCTTGCTGGTTAGATTTTTATAATACTGTCAACAGTATATATCTAACGCACTCTAAATACTGATCGTCTATTCGACGAGAGATGGGGAGCCTGCTTTCCGGTGATGTATGCGTAAGAGAAAGGGAAGCCAGACAAACTGGCACCGTTATGCGTTAAGTAACGAAGCGGTTTTCCTCTCGTCATAACATATAAGATGAGGAGTTGTCCATATGACCCTCCCGAATAGTTTAACAGCTGCAAGCGATAAAGACAACAATTACCCCGTGTATTCACCTTGAAACATTATCACATCTCATAGTATAGAGGACAAGATATAAAAAATCCAAATAAGAAGAGATATGATGTGCAAGAAGGAGATGTAGAAAACCATAAAGGATTTTTTCCCAAAAAATAATCTCTCCTGAAGAAACTAACCCCTTTCCAATATTTGGAGTGACAAAATGTCTATGGGTTCTTGAATAAGTGCTATACAAAAACTTTACTCAAAGACTTAAAAATCACCTACAACTTAAAATGCTTTTACTTCAAATCATTTGAAGGAACAATTCGTTCAGGCCACTCTCAAACTCCCTACACTGTAGGTTAATGGACTGACACCTATCAGAAAACAACTACTCCCCTTGCTAATACCACGAAGGGCGTTGGATTATGTCCAACAGGTGTCAGTGCAGGAATTTTCACTGAAGTATTTCCTGCATATGCTGTTGGCGATACAACTGCCGCAATCGATTTTCAATTATTGAACGGGCACAGAATGGTGAGTGTTTTCCATAATTGCATCTATGGAAATAAATTGCAAACGTCTGAATGTTTCGAGTAACTCTGGCTGGAACATGTAGACCAATTATACTCATATGGTATGGACAATTAACATGATAGCTCAAAATCATATCTAGAAATCTGATGTCTGCATAAACTCTACGAGAGTAGTTTCACTATTTCTGTTATAGTGCGAACTTCTCTTAGTGTGTTTTCAGTTAAAGGTATATTCAATTTATGAACTAGATTTCTTATAAATTTGTTCTGAGTTATTTCTATTTTGTTTATATGGTCTATGATCTAACCAAAGAATAATAAAGGGTTTAAAAGGAATTCTATCTAGGAGTACAGGTTTATAGATTGCAACTTGAAATGATCGTTGTATAAATAGGAATTAATATTTAAAAATTGTGCTGAACTTTTCATAAATTCAGAATGTTGACAGAATAATTCTATTGTCGCTCATGATTTGTTTCAGTCTGTGTTATAAATGGGCATTATTGGTTGAGGTGGATCATATGAGACGAATGTTAAAGTTAACAATGTGTAACCCTTCGAAATTGAATTGAAATACTATGCATTTGAAAAATGACGCCTTGGTTACTCGAAAAATGAAAAAATTGAAAAGTGAAATAGGGTAGTTCAGTCAATTAAAATTTTGTGCATTTTTTGTAAATTTTGATACTACTGCGAACATTTCAAATCGATCAAGATGAGTCAAAAGATGAAGTGACGTCACGAGATATGTGCAGTTGTCGGTACAGCGTTTGAACCACTTGTGAACTGTTATAAAGCATGGCAGATTTTTTTATTGATTCGAAAGATTGAACACCTTTCTTGAAGTATGTTAAAGTTAATCATAAATTAAGTTTTGTCCACCCCTTTCTCAGTGGGTATAAATGAATTCATTATATTATTACTTTGAAGTGATTGCGACGTATTTAACTTCCTTTTCGGCATAGCTATTTTCAAAGCTCTGGTAACTATTTTATTCTTGGTAAAAGTGACAGACAATTTATTTTGTGCATTTCGGGTTGAATGAATACACCACCGAAACAAAACAATACTTTTTTGGAACTGTTTTATCTTCCATACTTCAACAACGTAGAAGATTCAAAATTAAACTTCCATTCATTCATGTATCTGTTTGCAGATTAATTTTTTTATCTGATTCCAGAATTCAACCGAGAAATTGAGAAACAGAAAGAAAATATCAGTTGTATGAAATATAACTGAACTAGTTGTGTATGTAATGATAGACTCAGCAGAATAAAGTTTAAATTGGCTCACCTGTATGTTGGGGACATTTTACTATCCCCAGATTATATGAGTTCAGTGCAAATTTATAATTCTGCTTTGTGTAGAAAATATTTCCATGGCCTTTATTTTCCATTGCTTTCTCAAAATTTTTATCTTCACCTTTTTTTAAATCCATTTCGTTTTCGCAAACTACACCAAATAACAACTGCAGTTTGAGAATTTCATTCATATCAGATGACACAATAGTCTTCATTTTTTTCATAATTTGTTTTACCTCCCTCTTTTTTAAACTCTTTTTACCCATTATGAACTATTTTAACTGGTTCACAATAAAATCCCCTATCAATTGAATAACAAAATGTAGTTCGCAGCTGATGAAGTCGACTACTGAACTTGAAAAGTTTGGTGGTATCGACTATTTGCAATGGAGCTATAACATCACAAGTAATAGAGTGCTGGTGGGGATAATATCATATTTAAATTATTACAGTGAAAATTGGACATATCTGGAAAATTATAATAGAATTTTGGAGATTTTGTTTTGTGACAACTCATTTTATTGAGTTGTCACAAAATATTGACTGAACTCTAAATATTGACCAATACAAATGATTGCCGAATATAATAAAGTCGTGGACAATTTCAATTCTAAACACTGCTAATTCATCAGTTTTTCTGCTTAATTCTTTTGTTTATTTAGGTTGAATGTTACACGGAAAATGCCTCTCTGTGAAAGGAATACAATTTTAGATCTGTTGTTGAAAGTTACGAGTCGTTTAGTACAGTTGAATTATCCAAAAAACAAGAGTGTTGGAATTCGCGAAGAAGCGTTGTATATAACTATTGAAAATTTGTTAAGTAGAATTTGGAACGTCTGGTGCAAATGGGATTCAGCGTAAACAAAGCCATTAAGGGCATGATAAGAAAAAACAGCATTGTGCATATACTTTGGTGGAAACTCCACCTTGCGTATTTCGAATTCTATTTTGATGTCGACAGTGGATGATTTCATAGTAACGGGTTGATGGGATCAGTCTATGATGAATAGACTGATCCCATCAACCAATATCCATCATCGGTTCACTCATAGCTTCATCATAGTAGCTGCGTTGAAAGTTTTCATATGAAAAATAGACTGATGAGTCTAACTTCCTGTCGAAATCCAAATTCAAACGATCATAAGGGTATACTTCAGAGTTTAAAGATGGATGAATATTATTAATATTCGCATGTATGGATTTATTTCATTACATCTTTCGATATATTTTCTGTTTGGTCGGTGTTTTGGAAGCCGAAAATGAAGTATCGAGGTCTTTCGAGATTATTGGTTGTCTTCACGGCCCATATATCTGAGGCTGTATCACAAAGTGGAGGTAATTTATGAAGGTCCCACATATGATGAGTCACCTTAACTTTAGCAGTATTTAATGCAAAACAAATCTAATATCATTCCGCAGCTATATTGACAGCATTCTTTTACCAGCACAGGACGTGGGCAAGATAAGTGAAAACAGACCTAGTACAAAATTTTTGGGGGTAACAATTGACAATAAACTCAAATTCGCCGATCACATTGTAGCGCTCAACAAAAAGCTAGCTTCAGGGTGTTTTGCAGTGAGAATAACTTAAAGGGATCTTGGTTTGTCTGCCGCTAAATCTGCTCATTTCTTACTTGTTGAGTCGCATTTGAGGTATGGAATTCCTTTCTGCAAAACTCAAATACAGACGGTGTTCGTTATCTAGAAAAAGACTGTGAGATTCTTGTGCAAAGCCAATAGTCGAGACTCCTGCAAACCCCTATTTGAATTTCATGAAAATTTTGACAGTTTTTGGAATTTTTATTTTAGAAACAGTATGCCTAATAAACAAACATAAATTGATATTTAGCGGTTACCGCAATTATTATGCCCTTCGTCAAACTAAAGATCTAAGATCACCCATACCAGCCTCTACTCTGGTCAAAGACTCTGTTATAATGATCTCAAGATGTTTAATCATTACCTGACCACATTAAAATTTTAGAGGATAACGGTGTATTTCGAAAATCAGTAAAAGACTTATTATGTGGTGACTCTATTACAGTTTAGAAGAGTTCTTTGAGGACAGCTTTCTCTAATTTATTTTATCAACCGTAAATTTTATTAAATAGACAAAGTATGGCATAATGCAATTGAACATTTTAAACTTTTTTGGTAACATTTTTATTGTATAGTATCTTTAATCAATTTTATATGTGTTTGATTATTTTAATGTTATTATTTGAACCTTATTTATGTATTTGTTTGTGTATTGATATGTATGTATGTGATATGTATGTGTGTATTGATATGTGTGCAATTATGTTTATATTATAAGGACTGATCAAAATTTGCAGCTTTGTCAATAAGATCTAATGTTCTTTGGGCAATAAAGCATATTATTATTATTATTACCACTTTTATTGATGCGCGGCTCAGTAGTTTCAGCTTCTATCGATCTTTCGGCATAATATGTCTGATTCTCCATTCTATTTTATTTTTTTTATTACAAAAAAACGCATCAACCAAATTGTTTATTAGCGTCGCAGTTCAGGATACATTTCTAATTATATTTTTCTTGTTATTTCAATAGAGTTCAGAAAACACAATAATTTACCAAATGCACAATTAATGCCTAGTGTTTCCTTCAAAGATAATGGTATTCCATGATGATTCCTCTGCTAGTTGAAGAACGGACAATCAGTAAGGATATGCTTCACAGTAAGATTCACGTGGCACGCTTAGCATGTTGGTTCATTCTTGTTTTGAATTGAATACTCGTGAGTAAGATGTGTGTGGTCGAACCGTAAACGAGTTAGGATTACTTGGTACCTTCGATGTTTAGGTAATCTAGTCCCTGGTTTCACGAAACTTTCAACTTCTCTTAGCTTTGATGTTGAACCTTGCCAACTGTTTTGCCATGCGACCAGCATGGTCTCTTTAATTGAATTTTGCATGTCTCCTGTCATCGTTTGATTTCCGAGTCTGCATCGACTTCCCCAATGAATGAATTTTTGAATGAACGTGCTATATTCAGAATGAGCTCTTACTTTACATTCAATATTCCCCTATTGTGATCTTCAGCAAAACCCATGAGATACTTCAAGGGAAATTCGCCGCTGAATACATTCCTGACAGAATTCAATATATCTTGTTTATTCGTATCAAGCCTCCATCCTATCGATACTAGCGAATTTGTATGTGTTTGTCCGAATAATATCATCGTTTTCATTGTGGTGGTTATGTAGAGTTTTCGAAATTCAAAGTGAATTTCATCGAAAACAAAGGCGAGGGCGTTATCGGATAAGTAGCACTGCGTGGTGACATCAGACGGTGTGAATTTCATCAGTTCGGACTTCCATGGTCTAATATTATATAAAATGATTTGAAATCCGTGAAATAAACAATACAATTGAAATTTGAAAAAAAGCTAAAAATAGCAATTATATTAAGCAAAAAACCTGAAAAGAATTCACAGTGAAATAAAATACGAGTGAAAAAAAATTGAATGAATAAAATAAAAATAAATTAATAAAATTAAAACTTAAGTGATTTCAAACCACGTTACTTCACGACGTTTCGATTGTTAGAATCTACAATCGTCTTCCGGTGATGACTGGACTAATTCCTCCGGGAGATGACTATTTATGGGTCTTTCGAGTACTTTCCCTCCTTTCACTTATCACTTATCTCCTCTCTCCGCTTCACTGGTTTAGCGGAAGATGACCGTTTGGCGGGAGTTGGCCACTTTCTCTTTGATCATGGGTTTCCATACGTTGTGTATCTCTACGCTAGCTTGGCTGAATACGTTGTTGGACAGCATATATGCGGCTTCTTTGAATTTCCTTCTGAACCAGTGTTCCTCCTTGTGTATGAT
>WOGR01005317.1:0-13912 GCA_015342045.1 Leptinotarsa lineolata | reverse complement strand
ACGTTAAAAGGTAAGGCCTCGTTAATCCATTGCTCGCACAAGTTTAGACTTCTGAGGGTTGACGTTCGTCAGCTGGTTAACGGAACGAACAATTTTACAACAACAATTTTTATAGAATATAAAAAAATTAAAGAAAACAAATACAAATTGGCAGACAACTCAAAATATTTTTTACCGAATAATATGTTTTTGATAGAAGCATGATTTTTAGTTCCTTCTTCACCATTTTGAGGGGCAAGTTTTTGTTTATTTCAGGTATTTTGTTACATATACTGATTACAGAAAACGGAAAATTTTTCTGTATGGTAATTGTGTCATTAAATTGAGAAAACTGTTGAGAGTTATTTCTATCAAAAGTTTCGAATAATGAATTCTTTTCTTTGACAAAAATAACAAATACTTAAGTGTATACTTGTAATATATACTTGTGAGAATTAATATTCTTTTTTCAGTCTATGTTTTCCAACATCTCTCTGTTCACGGTAGATTGAATTTTTGACTTTCAATGTGTCTTGAGCATGCCAGTAGTGCTGCATTTTGCGAAACATGTGAACCCTTTTGTGAATGGGTATAATTGGAGGAAAGACTTCCTCGTATACCGACAGATTTTCAAGCCTCACTAGAATCTCATGTATTGTCACATATCAGTCATACAAAACTCCTGAGAAAATTAGAGAACTGTGGAATAGGCGGGAAAGCTTACGACATTTTTGAAAGCTATTTATATAACGGAGAACAGAGTCAGTATCGATGGAATTATGAGTTATCCCAAAATTATTACTTATGGTGTTCCACAAGGAACAGTTCTAGGACCACATATCAGTCATACAGAACTCCTGAGAAAATTAGAGAGCTGTGGAATACGCGTGATAGCTTACGACATTTCTGAAAGCTATTTGTATAACGGAGAACAGAGTCAGTATCGATGGAATTATAAGTTATCCCAAAATAATTACTTATAGTTTTCCGCAAGGAACGGTTCTGGGACCAAATCTGTTTATAAAATATCTGAATGAACTGCTACAGATACCAACAAAAGGTAAAATTTTGAGCTTTGCTGACGATACGGCTGTCTTGTATACTTACTACTGTTTCTGTTATTAAGTTTATTAATTGATTGATCACTCATTATTTTTCAATGGTATATTAAGTATTTATAAACTTAATTTACATCATACTCTCATCACGACCAAGCTATAGATTTCTATGGCATCTGTGATTATCTTGTTTATTTTCGATATCACTCCATAATTTATATCACTGTATGCGACAATAAACATATTATTATTATTAATTATATATTGAATAATCTTTACTGTTATATCATCTAGACCACTTGATTTTTATTTCTTCCACTGGTTCATCATTGATAGTCATCATTGAGTTTTCATTAAATTCAGAGGTAGTATGTTTTCATCTATCGTTTTTTTTGTATTGACTATTCCTGTACAATTAGTATTGTCTTCATAGAAATAAAGTATTATTATTGTTACCCACAGATGTCTAACATAATTCCCCCACTCTTGAGTAATTCTCCGCCACCATCACCATCACCAGAAGAAGACGAAGATGATGAATTCGGAGATTTTACGGTAGCTAACGATCTATCATACGGCTGCGACAGTAAGAAATAAACCCCGCCAGAAATAAATTTATTCAACCATTCCTTTTCAGGTTTTTCTCCGTTACCATCCCCAGACCTTTCGCCAGGCCAAGGTTCTCCTTTCAGAATCCCGAACACAAGTGTGGATAAGGAAAAGCGCGAGAAAAGTGACCAGGAAAACGACTGTGATTGCTCAAATGAAAATGAGACCTCAAATAACGATAATAAGCTCCTCGGTGATAAAATTAGTGAAAATGACGTGAAAGTTATCGAGTTCGATAGTTTGAGTTTTTCCAAGCGTGGCGAAAAACTTTCTTTTTGTAATAGTCTTGATTCGGCGGAAAACGGTCATTTCAAAATCAACAACAATGACCATCCTTCGGGTAAGCCTAAATTCACTTTTGCGGATGATATTACGATTCTTGGAATTAATGAACGGTTGAAAATTGATGATGTCATAGACCCAATCGATTCTGAAAAAGTATTTTCAAATTGTTC
This sequence comes from Leptinotarsa lineolata, assembly GCA_015342045.1. NCBI lineage: Eukaryota > Metazoa > Arthropoda > Insecta > Coleoptera > Chrysomelidae > Leptinotarsa > Leptinotarsa lineolata. The sequence goes on along the minus strand of WOGR01005317.1, from coordinate 11,811 downwards.
GGACCAAATAAATAGCACGGATAGTTTGGATTTGGACACAAGTAAAAACGATACAGAATATCCAGAAAAGGTGAAAAAGCCTGTGTTCATTCAAAAAGATGAACCAAGAGAAGAAAATATAGTAGTGAATAATTCAACAGATATAGAATTTGAGAACATTTTTACTGTATCGGTTTCTAATTCAGTTTCGGATAAAAACAATTCAGGTGCTGATTCAACCCAAAATGGGGGTTTTGAAGACAGCAGTATAAAAAATATTTTCCCCCAAACATTGTTTGAACCTCAAGGTTCCAATAGTGTCTGTAAGTCAGATAATCAAAGTTGTTTTGATACAGGTTGTGAAAAAATCCAGGAAACAAATCTGAAATTTGAAGCTGATGTAACAGAAAAAGAATTTGGTGAATTTAGCGATTTTTCTAGCGGACTTGAAAACCTCGAGCAAAACTCTGTTTCAACTGTCGAAACTTGTGATATATCCCAGATCGGAGAAGTAAATGAAAAATTCTCTGAACTTTTCATCGGCAACACTGCATTACTTGCGGAAAGTTCCCCTAGTCAAAAACCTGTTCAAGATAGTCGACCACAAGAGCCTCACATCGATAGTGACGACGACTTCGCAGACTTTACCTCGCATCAAGCCTTTCCGGAACCTAGTCATAAAATTACAACACCTGAGGATGATGAACAGGATGATTTCGAAGACTTTGGCGACTTCACTTCGACCGTATGTGATAACCAACCCTCTGCAGTCTTCCAAACCGAAGAAGATGAATTTCAGAGCTTCGCAGACTTCTCACAATCCTCCAAGTCAACTATTTCATTACTGGATGGAAAAGAAGCATTCGCTAAGGCTGAGCAAGCCGTCAAAGAAATGTTTCCAGCTATCGAGGATGTCGTGGAAGATTTCAACTATTTTGAACTGACTGAAAATGATTTTATTTTTAAGCAGTTGCAGGACGTAACAGACACCCCTGCTTTAACGTATCAGTGGTCTAAATCTTCGGGACAGAAGGCGCTTCTGAAATCTCTCAATATTGATGCCAGGAACATTGTAAGTATTTGTGTTTTATAGCGTTTCAATTCATGATAACCCAATCTTTGCGAATTTGCATACGATAATCTTTATAAACTATCCAAAGACTTTCCAACTAGTCATTTGAAAAGTTGTGTAACTTTAAACATAGTTTACTCACCCTGAGGTCCTGTTTTTGAAACCTGTTTATTGAAAAAAAAAGTAGTTTCTGTGACAAATGCATTAAGTAATTCAAATTCTCTTGATATTTACAATTTAGCTTTTGGGAAAGAAAGTTTTTGTGGTCGGTCTTAGATATAATACACTTGTGCCAGCATTTTATCCAATACTCAGAGCTCAGTCATTTATTTGTAATAGAAATAGACACCCCACAAATTTCAAAGTGAAATAAAACCATGTCTTAAGGCTCGGTTGAATAGGAATTCAATCATTTTCAAGGTACAACCCTAAATTCACAGATTTATAGTTTATGCAGTATTATTCTGTCATACCAACGATTATCAACTATTAACCTGAATATACCTATAAACACAAAAGCCAAATGATTATAAACGTTGTGCTAACCCACTGAATGTGAAATGGTGATCCTTCGAACATTTATAGGAGTCGATTTTAGGAAAGGGGGTGCTTCTTTACCACAGGCTGGGTGTTCATGGTCAATCAATAACACATCCAGCGCTTAAGATCACAATGTGATGTTGCTGAAGGTCGTTCAGAGTCATAGCAGAAAGTCTAGATGCCACCACGCCCGTGCAGTTGAAGGTCGTTCAAGGTCGAATCATTGAAACTCCAAAATAGCCCCGTCAAGTTGGGGTGTAAATCAAGGTTGTTTTAAGTCAAACACAAAACAACCCTTCAAAGTCACCTTGGCTACGTTGCGTCGTGTAGGTTCAAAACTTCAAGGCTCGAGTTCATTCGCGATCAAAGTTACCTTATCGAAAATATAGGGAGTGGATGAAGGTCATTCTAGGTGAAATCTATAATACTACCTCAAAGTCACCTTGCCTGCGTCTTGTGACGTGGGTAAGGTCATTCGAGGTCAAACTCAACACCCCCTCAAAGTCACTTTGACTACGTCGTGCTACGTATGTAGAAGTCGTTTCAAAGTTGAAAGTGGTGCGGGGAGGTTCAGAAATGGCTTGAATCAACTACTACTCTGTACCTTGTATCATAATCTTCGATAGTAAATGAAATTATTTATTTACTTGATAGTTCGTGCTGGAACCTCTGGCATAAAATTAATCTATTGAGATCACTTTCCTGTAATTTTGGTTCTGGTGTTGGGAAAGTGTTTTCAATAGATCTATCTACTTATCGATCTATGTATGATTTTTAGTTGTACGGTCCATCTTGGAACCCTTCGATGCCAAGATTTGCTGCTAACTTGGGACTTCAACCGCTCGAACCCATCAAAACAGAACAGCCTAGCTCTTCAATTCTCAAGCCAAGTCCATCCATCCCTCAGCCTCAAAATGTCGACATTCCCAGTGCCCAATTCGATTGGATGGGGTCCGGTCTTGTGAATCCCCTGGATTGTGAGTATTTGTCAAATGATAACCGCGCATTCTTCTCAGTACATAATTATAGCTGTAGAACATTTCTGATCCCTAATATTCTCGATGAATATTTTTCATGCTTGCTACGGATTCCTTCCTATGTATCTCCATCAATCCTTTGCGAAATCTATTGACCCAATGACCGATAATTTCCTTTCACCTTGTAATGTGTTAATCTGACCCAATTGTTCGTCAAAAGACACCCAAACCACTCTGATAGATTTAGAGCAGTTGGTAGCGTCCCTAGACATCCCCAATTGCATCAATACCATCCATCCCAAGAAAGCACTCCTATCTACCAATATCGAACAGGATGATTGGGAAATGTGGTTGAAATGTGAGTATATTTCCCTCAAGCCTTGTACAAAATCATAAAAATACTCATTTCACAACGAGAGGCAATATTTCTGAATATAATTCAGACTTTGCAGTGATATATTTCAATTGTGGATTTACCCAAATATCATATCTTGTCTTCGGGTTATAATTCAAGCATTAACATAAAAACCCTCAGATCAATACATTGAACAGTCAATACTACTATCTAAAAATATGTCAGAACAAAATTGAATCTTAGAATCCTGAAAATATAATCGTCACCACTTCATTGTGTATTTCTTCCCATTCAATTACTTTTTTCTGTGCTTTTTCAATTCTACTTGGTTTTCTCTTGTCATTTTTTTGTTATGATTTAAATCACTCATTTTTTATGCATATCATCAAACATTCCACACCGTCAAAATTATCTGACTTGTTCTTTATATTTTTTATATTTGCGTTTTTTCTTCATTTTCAATACTAATGAATTTTATTCTCTCTTTAGCTCTACCTAAAGACGTCACCACCACGAACCTTCGTAACTCAATCAAACCCCTGGAAATACCAGCCCAAACTTCTTCAGAGATTCTGTTCGATCACCCAAATCACACTTCTGAAACCGCTTCCGATAAAAAACTCGAAGATGCTGATGACTTCGATGATTTCACCTCGTATCAGAGTTCGGAGATTCAGCAAACTCAGGACTGGACGCACAGTTTACCCCTTAGAGAAACCTACATATCCAACACAATGCCCGAATCGATTGAAGCCTGGCTGCAACCCACCATCGTAACCCCCGAATTGCCGAGAAAAACTTTGGCTGTGGACAAAGAAAACTCGCCAGAGTTCGGTGATTTTCAAATTAGTAGTTCAGACGTTGTAGCTCGGTTGCAACCCACCATCATTACCCCCGAACTGCCGAGAAAGAGTGTGGTTGTGAATGAAGAAAACTCGCCAGAGTTCGCTGATTTTCAAACTAGTAGCTCGGACGTTGTTGAAGTTGAGAGTAAGTCGCTTGCAGCGGATTCAAGCAAGCTGAAATTCGATTTCGTTTCGGGCTTTAATGCAGGTGTCAAGTCTGAGGACGTTTCAAATGTGGTGTCAGGTGTGGGGTCTAGCAGCACAGAAGCTGGTTTTATAGATTTTAGTAGTCTGGGATCTCAAAATAGACAAGAAGTTGCCATAGCAACCGGGTCGTCACGAGCTGAGAATCTTCCACAGCAAGAAGAGGAAGATGAGTTTACCGATTTCCAGTCCTCGAAACCTCAAACTGCCAGTACAGTGTTTGCCCCAATAATGGAACCATTGAAACCAGTGCCGGTTTATCCTCAAACCACTCCTGCTCAGATAAACTGGCCGGATCCGGGAATAACTGAAGACGAGATAAAGAAATTCGAGGAAGTTTTCTCGCGCCCCATGCCTGCGCAAACGGAAGAACCGAAAAAACCTCCCGTAGCGCCGAAGCAAACCTCTCTGGACGATGAAGAGTGGACAGATTTCGTTTCGGTTAAAAAACCTTCGCCGGTTCACAAATTGAAAGCGAACGAAAGAGAGAGGACTTCCAGTCCAGATCTACCGCTGTCCGTTTTCAATTTGGGGAGCATCCAACCAGCGAAACAGCCCGTTCCTGTCATTACCCCCCACGGCTTGGTTCAGACGAAGATACCGGCCACCGCATCTCCCAAAAATCAACCAAGAAACGCGCTAAACTCCAAAGCGGCGTTCGCGCATGCGCAACAAGCGGCGTTCGTTCATGCGCCTTCTATTATAAGCGACCAGTTCGTCAGCCAGGCATACAATTTTGCTTCGTCCGCGTCCAAGAACCAGAACAGCGTCGCTTCGAAGACTTCAAACCCTTCGAATCGTAGTTGGAGCTTCGCCAGCCAAGCAACTCAGGACGATGACGAGTGGGGCGACTTTGTATCCAGTCCGCTGCCTCCGCAGCAACAAAACGGGCATGCGCCGCAGGCGAGTGGATGGACCACCGGTGCTAATAGCATGGCGAATCCGCGTCATTTAGTATCTACTAGGGTTTCTGGCAAAGGGGTCGTTTCTGGGTTGGTGTTACCGGAGTTGGACTTTATCGCGCCAAAAGGAAGGACTGGCACGTCGAGGAAGAAATGACTAAAGGATCAGGTTATGTTGTAATGGTATATATAGCAGTGTACAGATTGTCAAGGGTTTTATGTGTGCTGGGTGATCCATGGAAGTCAGAAATGTTGATAAATATGTTTCGAAAAATCTATTAACCATAATAAGTCATGAAAAAAAAAGTAAAAGATTGGTACTGACAAGGTGATGGAAACTTGAATCTGATGAAAGATTACACTGGATTCAGTCAATACACCGGAATTAACCAAATATTATGCTACAGAAAATGTCTTCAAACTATTCCTGTCTGTAATGTTAGTATCCCTTTGTAGCTAAAGAAGCATTGAAGGTAATCGACATTAGGCTGTTGCCACTGAATTTTCAAATTTGAGAAGAGAGGGCGATGTATCGACCCGTTTCTTGATGAAAATGATCCACGGTAAAACAATTTTCACCCCATCAATTTAACTAAAGATGCGTTTCAGAGCACAGTAGCTTCCTCAGTTGAACTCAAAAATTACTTTATTAAAAGGTAAAATATCACATCTACATTGCATGTTCAACACCTGTAGGTTGAAGTGTTAAGGGATTCCGCTTCGTTATAGATGTGCCATCACGGCCCCACTGAAAGGAAGCGGTGGGGAACGCCCCTCGCGGTGTTAGCGGGTTGCATTTGCCAAGAAGTGCAAACTTAATTAGTCTGTTTGTACACCATCTCATGCATTCGATGTTAAGGTCGTTCGAATATCATCACCGCGATGGTTGTCAGAATTGGCGGGATACTTCTGGAAAAAGTTCATGAAAAACCAGGACAGAACTATCGATAAGAGTTTTCTATGCAAGTTTTGAACTGGTACATCAAAATATTCTACAATACATACATAATTTTCATACCAAAATTCAAATTTTTACATCAAGATCAATCATATGGTTTTTGCGATTATTTGCAGTATTTCGGAAAAATATCAAGAAAGTCGTTTTAGCAAAAGTTCGCATCTAATTTATGTTAAACTGACCCTAAGTGGTCTATCTTGATCTTTATGGAATTCCGCAAATAATTACCAATAAATAATCACATAAACCACTACCACCGCAAAAAGTTCAAAATTACCTAGAGTATTGTCTAAAAAAACTCGTTGAAGGATGAGCAACTATCGCGATCGCTATTATTCAAGGTAATAATCAATGGTTCAATTGCAATGTCCATTGTAGTATCGAGATCCTACATTTTGTCTTCTCCTTTTATCCAATGTGTAATGCAAGTTTTTCATGACTCGGGTGTGACATTTTCTATCGCAGTAGCTAGTCAAGTTTTCCCTCGCCATCTGGTTTTTTATTTGAGCGATTATTTGGTTCGATCGGATTCAGCTCACAATGGTATAAAAAGGGAGGCGGTGTACAATTATGTTCCTCCCATGAGCCCTTTCGTTGACAATATATTTCTTCTATTCGGGTATGTTTCCTTGCAGTATTGAGTGACTGGACTTTCAACATCGTCGAATGGTAAATTTTTTTGTCACAGTCAGTTAATGGTATCAACTTTTCGCCAGGCAGTTGTTGGTGACTGCTTCAATTGTCTGTTGTGGTAGGAGGCATTGTCCATGACAACAGAGTTTGGTTCAAGGTTTGAATCTGTTTGAGAGGCCTTCAATAGAAGCTTGTCGACAACTTTTTATTTCATAATCTTGCCATACCTTTGAGACAGTATGGCCTTGATTCAACCAAGTCTCATCTAAATAATGAATCTTTCTACCTTCAAGACGATACTTTCGGATTTTTCCCAAGTAATTTCTCCGCCGCAAAAAAATTTCTTCTCTGTAAGAGCACTTTTCCTACCTCTAGTTATAAATTTAATGTTCATTTGTTTTAATGTGCGCAATAAAATACGTCGTGATATTTTGGGCATCGATTCATCGGAACTTATTTCGGCTGCAACTTTTCTTGAGGTTGGGATTTCATTTCGAAAAAAGAACAAATGGAATTTCCTACGAAAAGCATATTTGATGCAATCATCAAGTCCACAATACACATTGTATATAATAGTATTTTCCTCCTTCGGAGAAATTCGGACGTCTGCGTTTGCTTTGACTGTTTTCACTTGCTTCCATGTTACTGTCAGTTCACAGCACAGCACAGCACAGCATATGTTTTATAATGATAGTTTCCCTGTTTCAGTCCTTAAACAAATACTTTGGTTTCTACCTGATATAAAATTTCTTTTTATTTACTGTTAATCCTTTTCCTAGAAATATAGGTACCCAATATTGTGACGTCGACTACATTATAACCTCTTAGGAATGGATTAAATCTATAGAAAGTGTATTACCCCTCTTTTATGTGTATCTAAATTTACTCTACGTATTATTCAGCGAATGTTACGCTAATAAATGTTAACCTAACCGCGCTCAGCTGATGGGTCAATATTCATAACTCTCTCTGTCTTACGGCAAATTTAATCTGCCGTTTTTTTCCGCCCCACAGACATCTCTGTGTACGCAACGTTGCATTCATAAATTTTAGTCGCAGAATATAATTCAAATTTTTCATATTCTTTTAATAAACATTGATGCTGTCAAATACATTTCATAGCAGGAAGTTTCTTTAATGAACATAACACGTTCGTTATTCTATGACTATTTAGCTGCGTGTGTATGATTTAAATAGAAAATAATGAAATATCTAGAATCACAACCTGACAATGTTTTCGTTTCAATGCAATGATATTTCTGAGAATTGAGTGCCTACTATTGTGGAATTTTAGTATAGTAATTGACAATCAGTGCTTGGTGCCGCCTCACGCGAAATGCTCGTTGAAGGTTTACGTCTCGAATTGCTTTGACTAAACTCTGGACACTAATCTAGTGGATGAAGTGTTCAGGAGCATTTGGATGTATTTTTTTTTTGTCACACCTTGTTTATAAGTCTTCTTTTTGCTTTTTTCTATGATTTCACAGAAATGCAATATCTTTTTATCCCATTGCGTTGACCTCTGCTTCTTTTTGCTTACCTGTCAACAGCAATTCAGTCTTCTTGTTTACGTTGTTCTGTGCTTATTTGTATTATATTTCAACATACTTCATTCCACTGAAATCGCTTCACTGTTCACGAAAAAACTTTTGGTTATTGATGTCACTTATAGAGGTAAATTGTTATCGTTTTCGTAAGTGCACATTTAATATTGTTATCTTCGATCCCCAATTTTTCCTCAATATTCGAGAAAACCTTCAAAAATACTACTTTTACATTATGATTCAGAGAATCAGAACTATTTTGACCATTGCTAAATGTGTTTCATAAAATTGAATGAAGTATTTGAAGTATTTAATATCCCACGTTGGTGTAGAGGCTAAGGACAACGTCTACCACGCCGACGGCCTGGGTTCGATTCTCAAACAGAAACAAACAGATTTCTATTAGAGAAGAAATTTAAATTACACGATGTGTATATTTGGTAGATTAGAGAGATCTAAGTTATAGTAAAGCATAACTTTTACCACATTCACAACAGTTATCACATAACAAAATATTAAAGCTTCTTCAAATGTAACTAATTCAGATTGTTATTGAAAAAACCAATAATGATTCTACTGCTAGGAATTCCACTTTGAAAGGTTGAACCTCGTTAATCCTTTGCTTGTACAGGTCTTATGAAGACATATGAGGATGACTGTACTTACGGGAACGACAGCTAGTTATCTTCAAAACCCATTTCAACCCAATCCATTAACTTGGTGAAATAAATAAAATGTAAATCAGGTATTTCATCGAAAATCGACTGTCTTTGAATCGGTGTTTGAAGATTTTCAAAAAAAAGTATTAGAATTATTGATTTCCATGGCTCACACTGCTCTTCAAATTGAAATGTATATTTCGTTGGATGTTTTTATCCACTGAAGTATGAGGCGACTATGATGACTCTGTTGGCATTCGTTTCATTTATTTTTATCTATTTATTTCTATATTAGGAATGAAAACAAGATTTATTTAAATACAATTCAAAGAATTTATTTTTGTTTTATAGTAGATGACATCTTTCAGTATATACTTGTAAAGTCTAACTCTTAGGAAAATCGATTTCTCAAAAAGTTTTGATGATTTTTTTTTGTGGCAGAGGTGTTCGTAAAACCTGTTTTTTGAAGATCACCTTGTTTGACCAATATATTTTTATTACTGACAACTCTCTACAAGGATTGTAAACTGCCTTAACAGTATAGATATAGTTTTCTTGTAGACTTCATGGTCATCTTACTTGGGTGTTTCCATACTGACAACATTCGGCCAATTTTTCCATTTTCTGGTAGATGATTACACGACTGTTTTAGTGACTGACTGTTGAGTATAACGTTGTTTCTGTTTGTTGTTTTCACTAACATATCGTGCCTTAAGGTTTTGTTTGTCTATATTTTAGCAATTGCATCTGAATATACATTTTATTCAATTTTTGTGACATCTGGTCCTGTTTTAATAGTATATATACTAGGTAAAGAATGTATATAGAATCTTTTCTGAATCTAGATGCCTCATGGCAAACTTGGAAATGTAAATTATGAGTATTGGCAAATTTAACGTGCGATTTTATTTGAAATTGTGATAAATAACGTTGATGGAGATTTGTACAAAAAGTTTTGTTGTACTTTGTATTGATATTATAGTATACATGGTTAGGAGGATTCCTTTTAAGTACTTAATATTTATTTCCCCGATTGTTTGAACATTTAGAAGGCGAGAGAGCATAACATTCTGTACTGAAAATTTTAGAAGCACTGTTTTGATTTTTTTTCAATATTTTTTTCACTCGGAGAAAGTTCTTGGTCTTCAGAATTTTATGCTTTTTCGATCTTCCATTGAAACAATCCTTTAAGATGTAAAAAGTATTGTTATTCTGTCATTCCCAATGTTTAATAAAGAAAATAATTTTGTTTTATTTCTGATTTTTCTTTATTAGCACTTCTCAGAGAAAAAAAAGGAATATTTTTTTGAAAATTTGTGAAGTTTGATTCGTCTAGAGTCTAGACCATTAAAAATAAACCAGATTCAGAAATATATCCCTAGCGATTGCGAATTCAAAATTAGGTGCAAGCGCCATGGTTTTTTATGGACGAAATACAAGCACTATAGGAAAATCATTAAGAATCGTGAGCGCCTCATACTGAAATCTAATTTAGAGTTCTACGAGAAAATGGTGGATTTTAGCAAAAAAAATTATAAGGAAAAAATTTCCTATATCTACAGAGAATCCCGCTGACTTAATGAATGTTTCATATTCGCGAAAAAAAATATTTTGAAACGTTAATATGGGACTTTATGAAAAAATATTGACTCAGCGGGATTCTATATCCAAAAATAGACACATTTTGCTCGAAACATTTTTCCATATAATGTTTTATTTGGCCGGCATATTGAAATTAAAGTATTTTGAAATTTCTTATCGGAAGGTGCTCCCCCACGACAGAATCCTAAACTGAAAATCATATGAAATAGCGCAACATCACATTGGAATTTGAACGGTTTGTTTACTTAGTCGTAGTTACTCTGTAGTGGAATGAGGTCGAAGGAATGAGAATTCTAAAGCAGGTAGATCGATGGGATTGGGAATATTCGATCGTAAATAACTCATTAGCATATCAAGTAGGTACCTACTGTTGATACTTGTGACGAAACCGCAATATCTGCAAATAATATGAAAAAGAAGTTTCGATGAATATTTTCAGCCCTCACGGTTCAACGTCCTACAAGGGGTATATGTTACCCCGAAAATATTAATGGGGAAGGGGAATCAAGTGAAATATCAATTTGAACAGTTTCTATTCCCCTTCCACTACTATACTGATTCATTATTTTTTGACCAGCCTTATACAAAAAATACGCATTCGGAGGTTATACAAGCTATAGCAAGGTTATTATTTTGTTAAAAACAAGGGCAAAATTATCTCGAAAGATTAACAAAGTAGTCGTTTTTCAGAAGCAAAATTTATTCTCAAATTTCAACAATTTGTACGGTCTTATTTGTGCGCTTACGTAACTTCAAAAGTGAATAAAGTGCGAAAATGGCTCATTCTCTCCAAAAAAGAATTGACATTTTATTTATGAAGAGGTAGAAAATTGAACACAGTATTTCTTTTCAAGGGAAGACATTCAATTTGACATGAAAGACATAGTTATATTCTTGATTTGGTAAGTTTGCCGAAACAGTCCGCCATTATATGCGGAGTGACATATTTAGAATGACTTCATGTTATTGTTCGTATTCGATTCAGCAAGTACTATCATTTGATACCTATATCATGGTGGTGCATAAAAAAACTAGTCCGCCATATCTTGAACGGTTAGTTATATTGGATTTGGAGTGACGTTATGTTATTTGTCTATTATTTTAGTAATCTGTTTCAGTCGATACCCATATCATTGGGATTCATAAAAAAATAGTTCGCCACCTTGGGCGGTCCGCAATATCGGATTTAGAGTGATGTCAAATTCTTTTGAATTATTTTCAACAAACCCTTTCATTTGATACTCATATCATTGGGGCTCCTGAAAAAAATAGTTCGCCATCTTGGTGGTCCGCCATGTTGGAATGTTTTCAGAAATGTAAGAGGGAAGTTTGAAAATACTTTATTAGTCTTTAGAGTACAATCGTTAATATCTTGAACAATTTAAAGGACGAGTAATGAATGAATTCGAAATGTTTTATTTTTGATTTTTTCTTGCAAATTAAAATTGGATTTTGTAAAAAAACACAAAAAAAAACAACAAAGTGTTTTATGTTACATAATGATTGGAACAATGCCACCTAATCGTGTTATCATTTTTACT
>WOGR01005316.1:0-13913 GCA_015342045.1 Leptinotarsa lineolata | reverse complement strand
ATTAAATTATTATTGTTGGAAGAATGAGTTTTATTGACGAAGCGGGTGTGAATATGTATACAAGCATATACTAAGTCTAAATAATTTGAGACCAATTGAAAAATATTTATACGTACAGAGTCTTTCACGACAAGCGTTCGTTAGGAATATATGGAGAACGATTCGAAATAAAAACTTGAAATTTTGTGGTAGTGGGTTTTACAAAATGGCCTTTTTAACTAAAACTTAACTAACTGAAATGTATATGCTTGTATACATATTCACACCCGCTTTGTCAATAAAACTCATTCTTCCGACAATAAAGCTTATTTAGTTAGACGTGATTTAGAAATTATCGACTGTGGTGGAAAACGAAAAGAGTTTGAAGAGTTTCTGGTGGCCTAGAATAAATCCCACAGAGGCATTATTTTTAAAATAAACAACACCATGTGTGAGAGGAATTGAATTTGTTGCATCGCCAGGCCCAACTTCATGCTCAGCAAACTCGCTTGGGGATTAGTCGCCCCGAAACTAGACTCACCACCCGTTTAATTATTCTGACACATTCTAGTGAAACTGTCTCCATACGCTTATCATTTGCAATAAAGTCGTCCCTCGATTAAAGCAGGTTCCTGTAAATGCTCTAATTTGGCTATTTAAGCGGATATCGTTGCAAATTGTTTCGGAGTATGACGGCTGGCCGATTTATGGGTTGAGATGGTCCAGATAACGTTATACGAGTTTGAATCCCGAGATGCCGGTTCATTGTGATGAAAGCTTGTTGTTTGACGATGACATTTTGCACCTCACAAACGTTCTAAATAATATTTCAACTCACATAAAAAATTGAATCTACAGAAACTGTATTGAGTAAGTAATAACCCACCTTCTGATGAAATGGAAATGCATATAATACAAAAAATACTCACTGGAAAATTGTGGCGAACTAATGCAGATATGTTTCACAAGTTTTTCTAGAAATTTGAAGTTGTAGGCTGCAGAACTTTCAGAGAGGGCGCTGGCATCAAAACAAAAAAAAATTGGATAATGTAGCCTGAATATCGGAAACAACAGTTTTCCTATTTTGTCTAAAATAAATTCCTGTCGGTACCTAGAAGAATCATCATCTTGGCTGTTGGTCTAATAGATTTTGCAGACACCATTGAACTGTTTGAGGTATAATATAGCCAACTTTACGAAATAGAATACCGTTGCTTGATCACCGAGATATAATTGATAATACTTTTCTTTAAGGATAGATTTACAGAAAATTGAATGGGCTGTAAACCCATTTCAACCTTATGAGTCGCCACCCTCATTCCGAAACTTGAGAGAATCGGACAGGACTTAGCGAAGGCTTTGAGACCAATCAGTCTCATGTCATTCGCGTTGAAAACGTTAGAAAAACTACTTGCCAGGTATATCAGGGACGTACCACTGGCTATCAGACCATTACATCGAGACCAATATGCATGCAGGTCAGGTATGTCAACAGAAACGGCTCTATATCGGGTAACAGAAAGAATAGAATATACTTACAAGGAAGTACTTCTAGGTACTTTCTTGGACATTGAGGGCGCATTTGACAATACGTCGTTAGAATCAATCTAAGCGTCGAGGAGAAGAGGGATCGACGAGACGAGTTGTAGGTGGATAGAGACTGCACGCTTAGGGGAAGATTACGAAAACAAAAAAGTACTTTTAGGTACTTTCTTGGACATTAAGGGCGCATTTGACAATACGTCGTTAGAATCAATCATCTAGGCGTCGAGTAGAAGAGGGATCGACGAGAAAAGCTGTAGGTGGATAGACTGCATGTTTAAGGGAAGATTGGTATATACAACCTTTATGGGGGAAACAATTGTGGCACGGTAGCAAGGAGCTGTGCCCAGAGAGGGGTTTGTCCCCTCTGTCATGAAACCTTGCGATGGACGACCTACTTATGTCTCCTGGACTACAATGGGTAGAAAGCATTGGGCTATGCAGACGAGTCAGTCATCTTAGCCTAGGGTAAATACAATAATGCAGTGAAGGGATGCAACAAGATGGACCGACAAAAAGGAGCTTAACATAAGCCCATCCAAATCGAATATAGTAGCATTCACTAAGAGGACTGAAACGAATGGTCTCGGACCTCTGAAACTTCGAGGTGAAGAAATAAAAGTGTTAGAGAAGGTTAAATTTCTGGGAGTATTTCTAGATTCCAAACTGACCTGGAACCAACACCTGGACAGAATAAAAAGGAAAGCAGAGGTAGCACTGATGCTGACCAGAAGTACCTTCAGAAATAAATGGGTGCTAAAACTAGACATGGTGTATTTACTATATACAATGGTGGTTAAGCCCATGATAACATAAGCATCTCTGGTCTGGTGGCCAAAAATGAAGCAGGCGAACGCTATTAATACATTAGTCATTGTGCAAAGACTTGCCTGTCCGAGAATGACGGGAGCAATGAAAACTACTCCAACAGCTGCATTGGAAACACTTCTGAATCTACGTTCTCTACACATTGTGATAAGGGGGGAGGCTGGGATGAGCCAATTCAGATTGGAAAGTTCACCGAGCTATAAAGGATTGGACAAAACAAAAATTTCGGAACATGTGAAGGAGCAAATATCAAATATGTGCTCGGGCAACATGACACCGAAGTACACCTTTAACACAAACTTCATGACCGAAATCATAAGCCGTGAAGTGGACGACCATTAGTCATCCCGAGAACATGTTTGGAAAAAACACCTGGTGGTTCGAAAAACAAACATGGAACGGGAGCTGGAATATACCGAGCAGAGAGAAATTCACATTATAGCTATCCGCTAGGTTCATACACATCCATCTTTCAGGTGGAAGTGTATACTATCTTGCAGTGTGCAAGGCTCATTGAATTGAGACCCCAAAGAAATGAGCGTATCAATATTTTAACAGACAAGAGAGAGCGCACTTGGGGCTCTGAAAAACTCGAAGATGAAATCGAGACTGGTCTTGCAATGCCATGAAGAACTAAATGAACTTGCAAACAGGAACAAGTTAACTTTGTACTGGGTTCCAGGGCATTCAGGAATCACAGGTAATGATGAAGCTGATGAATGTGCAAGACACGGATCAACTTCATATATGGGTCCTAAACCAGCACTGGGGGTACCAAAATCATTGGTATGGAACCGGATTAGGACATGGACCAAAAATAGCATACAGAGTACTGGGCAAAAGTACTCGGCAACAAACACAGTAAAACCTTCGTAAGGAAAACGTCCAAGAAAAGAACCAAAAAACTACTTCAATACACTAGGAATGGACTCAGAATAATCACAGGGCTACTAACCGGTCACTGTCTGCTCAGAGGTCACCTGAACAAAATGAGACTGTACACCGCAGACCTCAGCTGCATATTATGCAAAGAAAGGATAGAGACAGCTCTACACATTTTACGCGAATGTGAGGCACTGACTCACAGGAGGCAAGTAATATAAGGACCTATAAAATCATGTCAAAAAGAACATGGAACCTGTACAAACTAGTACAGGGTACGAGACTGATGCAATGGGTGTCATGAAAAGATCGGAGAATAATTGCAATAAGCCCAAGAGGCTGCAGTGTTTTCTGGAGACTAGGAATAAATGGACAAGTTATACGGCTCCAAAGTAACTTATAAAAAAGGGGGTGCATTATTTCAGTACTTCAGAAATCAGTGGATTCACTACAATTTTATTCGAGGCATATTATTCTCAGTAAAGAATATTAGGATCAGAAAATTCGTAATATTATTCGGAAGTTCACAGATATATATGGAATGAAATAACTGGAATGATGTTTATATTGATCTGTTCAAAAATACGATGAATTTGAATTTTCTTCTTTATTTGTAGATTCCTATTTCTCCCTCCAAAGTAGTTCCCCTCAGATATACTTGTGCAAACGAACAAGCAATGATGAGTGAGTAGATGAGTTGTTCTTTGAAACCACCAAGGGAGAAATTGATCATTGTGTCTGACAATTATGAGCACTATAGCTGATCAGTTTGTTAATTTTGTGTAACGAACGCGATTTTTTCTGAATTGACTCGAATGCAAGATTTGTTTCTATTGATATTGAATCTACGATTTTTTCCAATGAAGTGTGTACATAAAACTCCTTGTTTCTATTGTACTCAAGAACTACAAAAATATAAATGAAAACGCATGATTTTTTCTCTTTTCTAAGATATTAAAAAAATGGTATTTCACTTTACGGTGATCGTAAATTTCTGTGTATATACGTTTTGAACTAGAATTAATATTAAACTTTATCCGTTTGAAATGGAGAATGACTTCTTACACTCCTTCTTCGCATAGTTTGGCTCGAAATATGTAATAAGGTGAGAACATAATTTATTAGGTTACTGTAGTTATTTATCCTTCACCTCTTACGTAAATACTGCCAGGCAAGTTATTCAAGTGGCGCGCAGCTTGTTCTGTAACGTCAGGTGCAAAAAGGTAAAACTTTTCAGAGTATATTAAAACAAAATAACAACAGTGACAAGCCGAGTTCATTTTCAACCCTTTTTAATTATGCTAATCGTGAGAGGGTACAAGGGTTCTCATGGAAAAGAAACACTAGCACTGGTAGCTTCCTGGAAATTGCAGGACAGACTCGAATTCACGTAAGCCTTGTTTGTGTAGGATCAGAAAGAGAATTTGAAAGTCCTATTGAAATATATCGCGAAAATTATTATTCATTAGGTTAGTTGAATTACATTTCACTAGAGACTAAATGGAATATCAGGATGTTTCAACAGTTTTGTTGGTTTTCAATGTCATTTGTTTTTGTAGCCTAATATCTCGATGAATATTTGTTCTACTGTGTCGAAGTGGTATATACCGGTCAATAAAGAATTTTATACTTTATACTTTAATGCTTCGAATTTTTTTCTGAATTTTAATGTTTTGCTTATTTTCTGGTTATGTTGTCATTGAGCGAAATTCGGCCAATTTTTCTCTACTAATTCAAAATTTACCAAAGCGCTGCCAAAACAGCCCAAAAATTAACCAGGCATATGGCAATGATGGTATTGATGAACGCTCTGTTCGAGATTGGTTTGCTTAACCCTCAAATGATGAACCAGGGTCATTTTGACCCTGTACAATTTTAAGGTGCTGACTGCACCTTAAGTGCAGTGAAGTTTTAGATTTTGAACCTGGTGATATTTTAAGGGACGGCACTTATGTTTGATTAAAATCCGGTTTATTGACGAACATGAAATTCTAAGTAACTTTTCTGCGTAGTAGGTCCTCATTGTTTACGAGTGTTTTTTTTTGTTGATGACAGACGAAAAAGATCCGAAATCACGGCAGTTTCTTAGAAGTCTTCTCAGAATGTTTTTATTTCGTCTATGTAGATTTGGAAATCTCTCTGCAAAAACACGACAATTCTATCCATTATCTTATTGCATTCACCATAAATGATTATTAAATTCAGGAAATTTTCATTAGAATACTCCAAACGAGATATTTTGCTCACAAATAGAAAACTACGAAATACACGTCAATTATATCGCATCAAATTTTGACATATTGTAACCTCATTTGTTTTCAAAGCTTTCTTGGTTTGGTATTGCTTCGAATGATTTACATTTCAAATATTTCTCGAAATCGGATATATCTTGCCAGGGGTGTATTTTAGGTATAGGACAGTCTTCATGAATTTGATATCTTTTTTTTCATAGTATCTAAAAATAATAGAATAGTGCATGGTTTCCATTTGAAAAAATCGTGTTTCATCAGTTTTCTTGATGTTATGTTTTAGGTGGAAATTTCGACCACCCAGTAAATTATTTATGAAAATTCTATGAACCAACCTGTTCATGACTTGATGCTTAAGGTGTGATTCTGTAAAATTTCACATTTTCAACTGTTACTGTTTATGAGTTATGATTTTTTCGGAGTGGTGCTGTAACTGTCAAATTTTTCAGAAAAAAATATCTCGAAAACTAACAAATTTGGGTATAGGCAATATTATACAAAGTGGGCCTAAAATGTGCTGAGAAATTCAATAATGTAATAAAATACAGGGTGTTCTATTTGAAATAAGGAAGTTACCCTCAACTTCCGGTATAACGGAAAGAGACTAGAAATTTAAAATATTTTAGTTGAGAAGGCCATTTATCAAAACCCTCTACCACAAAATTTCAAGTTTTTTTTTAATCGTTCTCCATATATTCCTAACGAACGCTCGTCATGAAAGACCCTGTATGTATTAATTTTAAATGTTAAATAGGTATGCTGAAAATAAAGAATATCATCGGAAATTTGAAAACAAAAACTCCTTTACTTACATGGAGAAAACGGTTGGACCTAACAATAATCTCTTATAGAAAATTTCAAGTTTGTAATTTGATTAGATCATTTGCATTCTCAGTTATTGATATGAAACTATAGGAAGGTCACTCTGGAGTAAAGAAGCTGTTAGGTCTATTTTTAGATATATTTTCAGTTTATTTTAATTTCATTAATGCTATTTCAGTTTTTTGTTTCACGCTTGGTTGAAGACCTGTTCCCTTGTTTCATATTTTCATATATATTTTTTTGTCGTTCAATGAAATCTGTCTATTAATTGAACTGAATTGCCAAACTTGAATATTTTTTGAATTTCATTGTTATTATTATTTTTCTTCCATTATTATTTTTGTTTCTGATTAATTCGAATGAACTTCAATATCAGATGTTGCAATATTTCAATATATTTTTTAGAATTGCTAAAAAGATTTGAAATCTATGAGAAGAAAAAGTGAATAAATTCAAACCAAGTTGAAACTGAACTAATAGAGTTGAGCAAAAAAATTTTAAAAAAGGTGAGGAAGAGTTTCTAAACAGAGTTATTTCACGGTTTTCGGAGGTTTTGGCTTCCAACTTTTCCCTCTTTATAAAGAAAATTTGGGAATCTTTCGAAAGAATAAAGCAACTAATTTCAAAATAAATGTGTAGATCGTACATAGAGGTTATTTTCAGATACAAACCGAAAGAAAAAGGCCCTCCTGCAATAACTACTTTCATATGAACATTGAATTACACGAAACGAAAAAAAAATTAGAAACTTAATTTTTCCCACATTTTTTGTATGAAAAATGAAAAGTAGAATGCCAGAAATTTTTTTTACCGAAAACTAATATATACCCCTTTCGATTTATATTTTTGAATTCCATAATGATTACTTTTTTCTTCTCATTTTTGGTATCATTGATTTTTTGAATAGCCCATCAAATTATTTTGATCTTAGTATTTTGAATGTGTAATTCGATAGTTTTGTCTTTTTTCCTTCTCATAATAACATATGGATTGTAAATCTATTCGCACTTTTAATACAACTCAGAATCTTCAATATTCATTTCGATATGTTTGTTTTGAATTGTGTTTGTGTCATACATCTTTGGAAAAAATCATAAACTTATATTTTGAATGAACATTAAACTGAATTTAAAAAATTTTGATTCTGATCCCAAAACATATTAGTTTACTTCTTCAAAAGTTTCTGATTTATGACAAGGTTTTTAAATCGGTTTCCAGTCAGTGTTAAAAATCAATAAATTATATAAATATTCAAAATCAAATTGAAATCAATTGGTCTAACGATTTTATAGATGTGTTGAAGCATATTTTCTTTATGATGAAATTAATATGTAATTTATTGATAACATGTTTATAAATTATTCTCTACATGTTTAGACTGATCATGCAGCAAATTTACTTACCCCAATACGATTCCTTCCCACAAAAATAATTTTTGAAACATCCAAAATAGCGAAGCAAACTGAAAAAATTATCTGATATTGGTATTATTCTCGACGCATGTTTCACCAAGTTGGCACCATCATGATGAGAACTATGCTGTAGGTATTCTTCTATCTAGTTTTTTCGTATCAGTTTCCAATTGTTCTTGGAAAAACCCAATGATTTACCTGTTCAAGAGATGGCAAAAAAATGATGTACTGAATGCAAGTAGGCATATTAGGACCGAAATATTCTAATGGGGTAGTTAATCAAAAACGATGAAAAATCTCATTGAAAACAAGAAGAAATAACCAATATGGATTTCAGAAAATAAATATTAATGACAATAAATAGAAGTCTATAATATGCAAGAATATAATTAAAGGAAACCAATATTGGAAAACCAAGGAAATAATTTCAAATCGAGTCACTTCAAGACATTTATTATCCAAATTGAGAAAATAATACGATTTATATGTAACCCAACGCTTAGACAATTTCGAGGTAACTAGTAGTCTTATATTTACAATAGAATCACATTTTAAGAGTGATCCTGAAGGTATGTTCTTATTTTACGATCACCTGGTCAAAGCAATGCACTTCTGCAGATGGTATTTACAGCTGATGGCATATGCAACACAATAGATGTTTAAAATTTAGAACCGAATTGATAAAATGGACACAACAACTTCAGAGCCTCTCCAGGTACCGTTTGTAATGAGATATTTGTAGTATATCTACACACAGATGCCAAAACTGATACCTGCACTATTGTGGGTGATTTTTCTGATTTAACTTCGAATACAACTGTACAAAATCCAAAATGTTTATTCCAATTTTTAAGGACGAATTTTAGCGATCTAATATTCGAAAATTACTGTTCAACTAGATTCTGAGTGACTCCATATAGCTGTGAATGAAATACATTTCGTATTTTGTATTTTCATTAATACATGTTCATGAAAATGTATTTATTGAGAACAAAGATACGACAATTTAAACATAGAAAATTCGCTAAAGTAACAGAAAAAAAACACCCTGTATCAACAGATAACATAGTGTGGTAGTTCTTCTTCCGATGACGGCAAATCGACTTGTGAAAGAGCAGTAGCTATTTGTGTTATGTTAATCGAGAATAACAATAAACCATCTATACCAATACCAAATTATCTGAAGGAATATCTGAAAGATCATAATGGAAATCTGGATAGAATTATAAAATTCATGAAAGCTATAGGGCTATACTCAAAAATTTGAACAAGAAAACAAATGATAAACAAACTAATAGTAGAAGGTCGATGACCTCGTAGTCGACTCCTTTAAACCACACACGAAAAAAAATAATAAACCACCAGTGTATGAAGAAAAAGCTAAAACAGTATAAACATTCAATGGAAGTAACAGCATTGCATTCAAATTCATGTAATTATCCAAATAAACTGTAATATTTCAATTTAAATCATAGTTGCCATGAATATAGTGTGGTACTAATGATGTTTTCTTTTGTGTCCAGTCAACATCAGTGAATTAACCCGAATTACTCTCACCAAAGAAACGCCAGGAATAACACTGAGTTGATACTCATGTTAAGAATTTCGACCAACAATTTACTCCATTCTAAAGATTCCGTCGATTCAGACGGAACGAAAATTAGCAACTGGGATGGGAGAAATCTAAAAGCATAAAAACCGACGGTAACGTCCATTGCAGTATCGGAATCGCAGGAAAAGTACGCAGAGATTGCTGATGATAGATTTCAAGTTTAAGGTCACGCATACTATCAGCCGAAATATTTACTTACAGTTTTTTGAATTATTTTGTGTTATTAAGTGTAGGAGAAGAAAGTATATGCCTCAGTGAGAGATGACAACACAAGTGTCAAATAGATTCATATAGTAGAAGACATGGAAATCGTCCTAACATTGTCTGAGGGTTTCAGGGGCATATTCTAGCAAACAAAAATTTAAAGATATGTATTATTTACCAACGAACCTACTTTCACTATAAACGAATTTTATTGGCTATTAGCTGTGAAAACCAGTATCCTCAAAAATCATACGTCTGGTGTGGGATGCTGTATTCATTATTGGTAATTTCTTTTTTGAGGAAAACATGGGCGCGCAGTATTTTTTACTACTTTTAAATGTCGTCTTGTGATACCATTTACAGACTTACATTTAATGAAAGATTGAATTTATTTATAGGAATGTATGCTTTCATGGCTGGGATCAATGTTTTGGTTGATTTTCGGGATTGGTCGTGGTCTTCTTTGGTTATAGATAATATTATAACCAAAGAAGACCACAGCCAAAACCGGAAATCAACCAAAACATTGAATTTATTTACCTAGTTAGATAATTTTTCTAGAGCTGTGCGCCAATGGCTAAATGTACGTTTTCCCGAACTATTGGTAGGCTGTGATTATATTAGCTATCCCAATCTCACAAGTTTAGACTCTGCGCTACTCTTACGAGATTTGTGCGAATATTCGACAAGCTTGTACAGAAATTAGTCCAAACAACTACCGGATGTAATTGGAAATATTCGTAAGCGCTACGACAAATGTATTCATTTCAATTAAGAATTAGGAGATGAACTGAACTGAAATCAACTTTTGGACGAGATGCGTCCCTTCGTACCTTTCTCAACGCCAAAAATTAAGAAAACAGATTTTCACATGATTTGAATGGAGTGATTCAACAAGAATATTAATGCGTAAGATTCATCATTGTTTTGTGTGAATTGGTTGGAATATGACGATGTTATCGGTGAAAAGTAGTGCGAAGAAAGCTCGGTGGAAACATCGAAAAACCTAATCCCCAACTACACCTATTCCAACGGGTATAGTTAGGGATAAGGGTGACATATAATCTGGTAATTGAAAAAATATTTCCATGGACACGATATTATCATTTACTGAATAAATACGATGGTTACCTCAACCATATCCTATACATCATAATTACCTTCTAAGTTATTATCTTAGGAATAATCGCGAAATTAAAACCATCGCGCGAGAAAATAAATTCAAGCGACTCCACAAATTGATGTGGGACGCGTAATGCGTTGGTTTTGATTTATGAAGTGAATCATTTTGAAGGTTAATCTCGATTTTTTGTCTTTAGTTAAATAGGTACTTTGTGAGAATTTGAACAAGTCATTATAATTTGTCACAAACTGATTTGAAACTATGGTAGAAAAGGTAGATATGTCTCACAGGGTGAGTCAACAATACTTCCTGGGTCTAGTGTCATCAGGTGAACAGTTTATTTTCTTTTCGTATACATATCGACCAAGATAATCTTGAGCAAAGTTATTATTTTTCAAATAGAACACCTAGTGTAGGAGTACATTATATGTTTCAATATTTCATGAGGACTTTTGATTTTTGAATTTTTGGCATTGCGAAGTCATTGAGAAAAGAAATGTTGCAAACTATTTTTTCTGAATCACCACCTGCACATTCAAAGCAATGGGTATAATTTTTGAAAAAATTGTCATGGAATCATTTGCAGAAGTCATAGTGACCATTTCTAGTTTCTTGACTTTTGCAAACGATATATAGTGTACCCAATAAAACCATTAAATTTTCATTTATTTTCTAACAGTAATAATTCAACGTTTTCCTCACGTTGTCTAAAATTTCCCTATATTTTTCATAAAGATATACTATACGATAAATTTTTATTTGCAGATCTATGGTTGATTAAACTTGTTGAGAACAAAGAAAAAATGATTGTCGTCACCCACCCAAAACTTAATTTTTAATCCCTTAATCTGGATCTAGTAATATTTTGAAATTTTTATTGATGCTTTACATTCTTCATGTTCACACAAGTCAGGTGCGAATTTACTAGTAAAATAGGTAAGTCATGGTTATAATTACATCTGCATAATATAAAAGGTCAAAACCTAAAAACAGTTTATAAAATATTTATGCTCTACCTGTGTGTCACTGCAACATCGGTAAAGAAGAGACCACATCAGCTGACAGAAATTCTTCAATGCTTATAATACGCTTTTTTGATAGGTAGTTTTTTTATTATTTGTAGGAATCTTTAAGCAGGGGTACAGCGTATAGTTTCAGGAATTCTATCGAATGATTGTTATAATTTCTGGTTTTAGACAACCTATGATACTGTATAACTAAATTATTTTTTGTCGGGTATTATGTAAATGAGTAGTGGATATATAGTCGTAAGTTTTTATATTGATTTTTGTAAATTTGATGCATTCATAAATGTATAGTGACGGTATAGTTGAGATACCAAATTTTATAAATTTTTCTCTAATATCCTCCCTATAAATAAGAGAGAGCATACATCGAGTAGCCCGTCTCTGGATGCCAAAAATTCTTTCAGTATGTGCCGAGTGGCCCCAACAGAGAAATGCATACAGAACTAGTGAAATGAAGCATAGTAAGCCTTTAATAGTACTTTATTGCCAACAATTTTGGCCAAGTTTTTTAGGAGATAAGTTACCCTGTATAGTTTTTTAGCTAAATAATCAACATGAGATTTCCATATTAGAGATGAGTCAAACATTACTCTAAGAAATTTCACATTTGACTTCAACTCCATTCATGATTTCTAAGAGAGAAAACAATATAATCAGTTTTTGAGTCATTTAAGCGAGCCTATTACGGTCGAACCAATCACCAACCTTCAACTGTGCCTCTATGATTTTTTCCTTCAAATTAGTTATGGAGAGATTTGTTTCGATCAATGTTGTATCATCAGCAAAGAGGATCACCTCAGGGTCTGGTACCACCGCAGGTAAGTCATTGATGTAAATCAAGAACAGTAGCGGGTCCAGTACCGAGACCTGAGGAACCCCATATTCTACCAATGATAAATTGGAACATTTTTTATTGAAGTATGTTATTTGTTTCCTGTCAGATAAGTAGGAAGTTATAAGCCCTAATAGTTAATCATCAATTTCATATAGTTTTAGCTTTGATAAGAGGATATCATGAGAGACGCAATCAAACGCCTTTGACAGATCACATAACAGGCATCCAACAAATTTCTTGTTATCAAAACCATAATTTACAGAATCCATAAGTTTACTTATTGCGAGAGTTGTAGATTTATTATTTCGAAAGCCAAACTGGGAATTTGTGAAAAAATTATTTTGCTCAAGATGATTTCAATTTTTGATTTCAGTATTTTCTCACAAATTTTTGATAATATAGGGGGTAATGAAATTGGTCTGTAATTGGCCATATCATTTGGATCACCTTTTTTAAACACAGGCACAACTTTTGAAATTTTAAGGCAATTTGGATAAATACCTAATTGTATACTTTTATTTAGCAATTTACATAAAGGAGATATTATTTGATTTTTCACTGATTTCAAGAGATTCACATTTAGTTCATAAAAATCATTACTTTTATTGCTCTTCATATTATTTATGGCATCCCTGATTTCATTTGGAGATACCTCAGTAATGTTTAACTTTGTGACATTTTTGGCAAATTTGACATGATAGATTTGGGAACATCTATGAAGTAATCATTGGAAGTATATGCTGTTATCTGGTTATTTGCCACGTTAACATTCTGATTTGATCTATTATAGTTTGCGTTTATCAGCCTCCAAGATGTTTTCGAGATATTATTTGAATTTTCAATAAGACTATTATTATAATTGAATTTCGATTGTTTCAGTGTCCTACGATAGTTTAATATAATTTTTTTTTAATGATTCAGGTTATCGCTGCATTTTGAATAATCATATATTTCTTTTAGTAGATTCATATGGTCCCTCATATTTCTTAATGTATCATTAAACCAGGGTTTATTGATGCTTTTGTAGGGTTTGAGATTTTTCTGGAAAGGATTTGTACATTGCTTCTTGTAATAGTTTAATGAATATTTCAAACTGACATTTGAGAGGAAACATATTGTTATCAATGAAACTCCAGTCTGTGTGATCAATTATATTGAAAAATTTATTTAGTCCTTTTACTGTAATTGGACGGCTGATATTTTGTTTCTTTATGCTGTTTTTGATTCGATAATTTACAACTAAAAATAATAGCTTTGTGGTCAGAAAGATGTGTCTCAATTACTGATGTTTTATAACTTATAGTAAAATTTCATAAGATGTTATCTAGACAATTGTTTAGTCTTGAATTTTCCGTGACAATGATATTAAGGTTATTTATCAGTAGGAGATCTATAAA
>WOGR01005315.1:0-13914 GCA_015342045.1 Leptinotarsa lineolata | reverse complement strand
ATAAAAACAAAACAGAGAAACAGTACACACAACGCCTATGCAGATAAGGACGCTTGATACTGAAGAAACCGAATGACAGTTATGGCATTTTATGGACGCAAATATAATAGACCTGTGGAGTGTTGATCAGTTTATCGATGTTTTAAAGTATTTAACGAACTGGTTCACCTATTTACTCGTAAATTCTATCGATATGCAGAAGCTATCTTGTTACGGGGGGCAAATTTTATGGAATCATCTTACTTTTCAATTATTCACAATGGCGTTGCATAGACAATAAAAATGACCCCAGTAAGAATTTAGTTCTAACATTGAACATTGTTGCCGTTAGCTCTCAGTTCAATATGTATATGAGTTACCTTCAATTGAAAATTTTTATAATATAGGCAGAAGCGAACGTCCCAGAACATCGCCACATCTGCCTATCGATGTACTAACCAACTGTATATGCAGTTGATTAGTACATCGATAGGCAGATGAGGCGATGTTCTGGGACGTTCGCTTCCGCCTATTTCGAAGAATGATACTCTGAAAGAAATTCGATTTTTAATTATCGGAAATCATCGACTCCACTACCTTACACTGACGAGAGGCCAACCAGCCCGAAACCGGATTGCAAGTGTGTTTTAATAATCAAAAATCATAACAGCATATGCAGGAATTACTTCTGTGAAGAATCCTGCACTGACACCTATCGGATGTAATCCAACGCCCTTCATGGTATTAGCTAGGGGAGAAGTTGTTTTCTGATAGGTGTCACTCCATAAACCCACTGTGTAGATGAGTTGAGATTGGCCTGAACGAATTGTTCATTTAGATAATTTGCATCAAAAGTTGCTGAGGTGTGTACACTTTTCTGGTTTGGAACAATGTTACAAGCTTTTTAGAAGCAGCCTTTGCAATTCCAGCGACATGATTATGCCAAGACATATTGGTGTCCATTTCAACCATCAACAAACGAAGCAGAAAGCGGAATTGTCCGTCCTGACATTATTATATTCGGTTCGGAGACATTCATCTTCCTGGAGACAACCGGTGCCTGGGTTTTCGTGGCTTTGAATGGAACCTGGTTACTTTCACCCCAATTCGAAATCACTTGTAGATCCTCATTAAGAAATGCAGCCTCCCGCTGCCGGTGAAGATGTGCATCCTCAGCCGATGTCCTAGAATCCAAATGGAATGACGAGACAAGTGTGCTGTCATCAGCAAAGCAATATATATTGGATTCTTTGTTTTTTCTAATAAGTCGTTGATATGCAATAAAAAGAGGGTGGAAGACAATATGGATTCCTGGGAAACACTAGCGTTGATGGTAAAAGTATTCGAGAGATATCCATCGACGGCAGGAAGCGTTTTTTCAGGAAACTAGCCATAATATCG
Source organism: Leptinotarsa lineolata (assembly GCA_015342045.1). Taxonomy (NCBI): domain Eukaryota; kingdom Metazoa; phylum Arthropoda; class Insecta; order Coleoptera; family Chrysomelidae; genus Leptinotarsa; species Leptinotarsa lineolata. Next base: position 12,534 of record WOGR01005315.1, on the reverse strand, counting down.
AATTTTGGCCAGCTATGCCACACAAATACCTACAGCATTGAACAGCCAACTGAATAATTTCAAAGAATAAAGAATAATGAAAAAGAGACGACATAGAAAAGTTTAGGGAGTTTTTTATATTTATATTTATGTTCAATATCAATGGGCTGAACAGATTTTGTAGTTTTTTATGAAAGATGCTCTCATGATAAGGAAGTAATAGACTCATTTTCATTACAAAATCCAAACAGTTCATGAAATATTGGAAAAAATTGATTTCCATTTGGTACTTTCCAAGGGCTGTAATTTATTTGTGTGTACATTTACATTGAGATAAGTTATATTCAATAGACTTATTTTGGACCCCAGAATATGTGGTTCAATTATTCAATTCATGACCTACGTTTTTGTTATACCCTTTTTTATTATGTTTCATATTCAAATATTCAAATTATCAGTAATATTTTTCAAAAATGCAAAAATGGAACTGTTTCTACTCTAGACGATTTCCTTGGCACTGTACATATAGAAATATTGTGATTCTAACTTTGAACTCTTTTACAGAGAATAAAAATTTATATTTCTATCAATATTCAAAAAGAAATATCTGATACTTATGCTGATCGTCAATAAAAAATCATATGGAACTGATTCATGAAGCGATAATCTTGCATTCGTGAAATTAGCCAAAAATCATTGTCGAAATTGCATTATAAACTAGTTTCACAACTGTTATTCATGATTCTATATCAGTGGTTCAATGTGAACCCTCGAAATTTATATGTGCACCTGTTTTTACTTTGATGTTGTTTTTGTTGAATAGAATCGAAGAAACAATTTTTTCAGAACAGAAATGCAGAATAATTCAACCTGGACATTCAGTTACGTAGAACCATGTTGAGTTTCTCTTTTAATATTATACCGTTCTTATCGAATACCATGCAAACTCCTTATTCATATCATTTTGTGACAATACCAACAATGGTGAATTTCAAGACAGCTAAACAGTTAGTTTTATAAAAATGATATCGAACTTATTGAACGTCGCTGGGAAGAGTGTATAGAGCTGCAAGGATATTATGTTGGAAAATTAATAAATTTTTCCGAAATTTTTGTGTTTTCTTTGTTGGGCCAGATATTTCTGGGACCACTCTCGTGAGTTCACATTAGGTTCTTTCAATAAAAAATTCACAGGATACTTATTATGGTACTAAGTAACGAATATATTATAAAAATACTGTTAGGGGTTGAGCCTACTACCAATGTGGACTGTACTCATTTATTCACTCATACTAATGAAAGCCCAAGTACTTTCAACTTAGTATTACATCCTTTTTAAATGATTCAGTTTTATTCAACTTAACTCAAGTGGTTATCCTGAGAGACAGTTACCTTCCCCCCTGAGAGACAGTATATTCAGTAACTTCACAAAATGTGCAATGCATGAACTGCTGTCTGTCGTCTGACTCATGAATAATTATTGTTACCGTCGTTACAGAAGACTGGCAGCCAACCAACTAAGATACGTCTCTGTATGCATGAGGGTGGGTTGGCGCCGTTGCCAGATTATTAATTTATCCTACAATTTCTAACAAATACTCATAACGTTCGTAGAATCTCAAATATTGCATCGGAAGCATAATTTTTACTCAATCCACGTTTTCCCAATTGTGTTCTCAAAGAAATTGGGTCATAAAATCCTAAGCCCTAAAATCGTTACTTTAAGAGATTATCAGTATTCAAATTTCGATTAGATTTTATACGTAAGATTGTTATCCCTCAAAATCAACCCACTTTATTGCACTGTAATCCACTACAAACATCATTATATATTTGAAATCAGTGAAATTATCAAATTACCCTATTGTATGTCCTCTGTTGAGTTTTCCTAAGCAGGATCTACCGTATTGTTCGACAGATACGGTCTGGGCCTCTATTATTTCTTTTCGTTCATTTTAACGTCGTAAACTTCAATAGCCCTTACAATCGGCTTGAATAGCAAATACTTTTATAAATATTGACGTTGAGCAGTAGAAACTTAAGGTTGATTTTTGTGAATCTCCTCATGTATTAGTTGGCCTCGTCAGATGTCTGACCAATGACTTTCTTGCATCTACGAATTGTTCTCCTACCATACTAAGTTGCCCAAATCATTATGTTTATATTGAAGTTTCAGAAATAGGCAGTATAAGTTGAAAATTTGTAGCGCACAGTCGCAATAAACATTTATCTTTGCTATCTTTGCTTTTCGTTTATTTTGACACAGAAGTGTTAGTGTAAACCTTGTGTGTAACTCGTATACGAACGATAAAAAAACCGTACGTCAAAACAGAATTTTAAGAACAGATTCTGATGATAGGATAGGAAAAAATAGTTGTTACAATTCAAAGATATTTTGGTGAAAATTAATGAAACTAGTATCACTGGTGATCAGAAAATTCATTCATAAATCAACACACAAGCTCGAACTTATTGTATATATCATTTTTGTACATATATTCACAAACTTAATTCAATATAATTTTATACAAAACATTTACAATACATTTCATTACATATATTATTTTACTGACTAAATTTTATTCTATCATTTATTATTACTACAGTTTGACTAGAAACACTCGCTTCTTATAGACTTTCAATCTACGTATTTATTTACATATAAATATAATATATCTACTAGACAGGGAACCCAGAAAATAGCACAAGTTGTAGTATTTCCAGGTACTCTGCATCTATCAATTATGACTAGATATATGACTAAACAGACGGATTTTGACATCTTCACTGGCATTTATCCCCATGTTCATTCTTTACAAATTTTCCAGAGTATGGCAATTCATTCACGTAAACTACAAATTTTGTTTTAAGTGTGGTAAGTTGCCGCTTGGAGCGTATTGCAAACTTTTTCCCTCGCCCGCACCTTCAGTAAAATCTAAATAAAACTAAAAATCCCGAAAAATATGCGAGCACTTTTTGGTAATATTCTCATACAAGCTCAAAAATAAACTATAATGACATAATCACAAGCAAAAATAATGTTATTATCGTCAATAAATGTAGAGTTGTACGTATTGTATAAAATAAAAGTTTTAATTCCAGTGGAATTTTACTGACGTGTTGAAATTTCAATACATTCTATAATTTCGAAAGATCAAACAATTTCTAATGTTTCATCCTCAGAAAATATTCATTAAAAAAATTAGAATAGACGACGAAGTTCATTATAGTAATAAGCTAGTAAAATGTAATGAATTTATAATTCAATAAATAATTTGGAACACAAATTTGAGGTATCGCTTTCACAGTGTTATTCTAAAATAAAATCGATCAAATATCACATTTTTTCTAACTAACCTAGCAATAATACTGAAATAAGAGATACGTAACATATCGTAACTATTTTCAGTATCTATTTTATTATAAAATTCCGTGAATATATCCACGATGGACTAACAAGATTTTGGAATGATAATAGTATGGTTACCAAAATGAGACTCTCAAAAATAATACGTAGCAAGGTAAATATTTTCAAGACTAGAACAAAATGACTAGAAACAGTTGGTGTGACTAGAGTAATTACACTAAATTGTAAAATTATACAATGACTATAAACTAAAAAAGTGACTAGAATAAATAAAAGCAGTAACTAGATGACTAGAGAAAACATTTCAAAAATATATATTTCAGGTGACTAGAATAAGGATACTAAATTAAGGGCTGAATTTATGACTAGATATAATTTTTGGCAAATCTTAAAATTGAGAATAGACTAAGGACTCTGCTGATAGGTCTATGAGATTGAATTTCTTTCACTAGATAACTAGAGTAATTATACTGAATGGTAAAATTATATAATTACTATTAATAAAAAATATGTCTAGAATGAATATAACAGCAGTAACTAAATAACTAGAGAAAACATTTTCGAAATAAATAGTTCAGGTGACTAGAATGAGGATTCTAAATGAAGAACTGGATTTATGACTAAATATAATATTTGGCAAGTCTTAAAATTGAGGATAGACTAAGAACTTTGCTGTTAGGTTTTTGAGATTGAATTCCCTTCATTAGATTACTAGAGTAATTATATTAAATTGTAAAATTATGCAAATACTATAAAATAAAAAAAGTGACTAGAATGAATATGACAGTAGTAATAGATGACTAGAGAAAACATTTTAAAAATAAATAGTTCAGGTGACTTAGTAGATAAGGATACTAAATTAAGGACTGAATTTATGACTAGATATAATTTTTGGCAAGTCTTAAAATTGAGGATAGACTGAGAACTTCGCTGATAGTTTATCGAAATTGAATTTTCTTCAACAAAGTTTTGATTTTAAACTAATTTTGGCAAATTGCTGTATCAAATATTCCTTCGAATCCATGACTGGAAACGACTAAGTTTGAATGACTAGAAAAGTATATAACCTAATAATAAATAAATATATCTATAAAATATATCAGAAAGAAGTGTCAGTTTTCAAAATATTCTCTACATGCTGATAATTGTTTCTCAGAAGTTTTCCAATAGTATTATTCCTAATAAACCAGATAAATTTGGTATCATACCATAGTACGAACGCAGAAGACTTTTATGATAATAGTGTGTTTATTGTAGGAGTTGCAAAATGTTATAATCACCAAATCCAGAAAATGTTCTATCGGAAAATAATGAAAAGATTTATTGATCATGAACTAAAATGAATGAAATATAAAAAATATTGAGTCAAGTTAATACAATAAAATGAATGAGTTCGCCAATTTGCATATTTGGATGATTGAAAAAAATAAAACAGCTATCTTGGAGAAAAATCTGCCGTGAAGGATTATAATTATGAACGTCATCGCGTCATCTATAACAATCAGTTATCAGTTTCAAGTCAATCTTTGGGTGAGAGAATGTATGTGACGATTTGGTTAGATATTCACTTACTATGTCCAGTAGATATTCATAAAAAGTTAGAGAACGTTCCAAGGAAAATTTTTTATTGAAACTCCATTGTAGAAATGGAGTAACGCTCATGAAAAATGACGATGTATCGTTAGAGAGTAGTACAAATACAACTTGTGTCATCTCGATTTGTGGAAAAACAAACGAATGAATGACTGGAATAGGAATTAAAGATGAATGTTGGATGATCTAGAATTGGAAGAACAGAGTTATCGATGAAAAATGGTGCAATTGTCAACTGTGAGGAAGATCAGTTGCTGATGAAGGTGTGATCGTAATTTGGAGTTTCTCAGGGTCAGTATTAACTTTCAGAAAATGAAGGTTTTTCCCAGACCAAAGAAAATTCTATCAGACCAATTATTATATAAGTCATTGATATGCGCTACAAAGAGTGATAATATGTGTTTTTGTTCAAAAGAGTAGAAGTTAGTATTAGCAAAGAAAAGTGTACAAAAATTAGGGAAAATTATTTCAAAATGGAGCATGGATGTATATGAAACTGAATATGTACCTAAATATTTTTCCTGTAGAACGTTTGTATAATTACTGTTTATATTTTATTGAATGAATTGCTGAATAAAAGCAATAACTGTATTTTATAAAACTGAAGTCATTCCAATAAAATTATGAATAGAGGTGCTAATGACTGGTGATAGTTTCCATTCCATTTGAGAAAGTTACGTGATACCTGTCTTACCGAACGTTAAAATCTCTCTTTAAGCTACGCCCAGATTTGTTAATAGATTTACTGAGCACTGATACAAAAAGTAAACCTTGTAGGAGTTGTATAAGATGATAACTTCTTGAAACAATTAGCAACTTTTTTCTTTTGAATTGAGAAATATTTTGAATTATATATCTAACTAATAGACACACAAATTGAATATGAGATCATTTTGAATTCTGATTTCTGATAGAATACATATTTACAATATAATTTTCACCATATCTTCGCATTCATTTAGGACGGTATGAAGAGAAAAAAGATATCCAATCACTCGTTTTGTCTATATTGAAAAAACCTGAAAGTTTTATGCACTGTGAATATATTTTTTCATAGCACTGAATAATATAAGGGTGGCAATGTATATGTTTAAAAAACCCCTTTAAGAAGTGGAATGACGTTCTTAGCTCTGAATTGAACTGTTCGAAACTAATGAAAATTATGTTTTTTGATCCATCCAATATCAACTCAATAAATATATGTACAATTTATACATTTCTGATTGATAACTATCAAACTTGTTACTACTACGAATTGGAACAGAGAAATAAAAATCATTGTTGGTGTTGATTCATTTTTTCATTCCAGTGTAGGTGTTGAAAGTGTTGGAATAAACTCGAATAAAAAAAATCAGAAGAGGAATGAATTTCTATAAACTCTGAATATTGGGCATATTCATTAAGACAATGTTCTCAACTCTTGAAGAATATCATGTAGACCACGAATATTCTCTCTTTTCATACCGTCCAAGACGACTCAATAAATATATGTACAATTTACAAATAAATTTACATTATTTACAATTTTCTCAAAAATGATTTATCCACGTAACGCTAGGGACGTACCTCTCAGGGAAAAAACCTGTAGGTTCTTGACTGCTGCAGATAGGTGGCAGCGGGGGTGGTCTCCAGAGACGGGGTGGTAATCTTGGGATGGGCCTAACCGGAACCAGCCGTTGTCATTCAATCTGGTGGATGGCTTGATGCTTCCTCAGGTAGGCGATCCTCCGGAAACGTTTACCACACTCACTGCATGGAAACTGTTCAGCAGAATCTGTAAAAATTATATTGAATCAAAAATGTATTAATAGATGAAATGTTGAGTGTTTTGAATTTCCTACGGTTTTATTGTAACGAGTCAATTCATTTCTGAGAAATCAAATTTATTTTTGCTGAGAAAGAATTTTATTACCGCAGCCACTTATTTCCCATATAAGATATTTACATTCAATGAAATAATGTAGGCAACGTAAAAGAAAAACAGTTTTGAAAATCTTTAGTCGAAAGGACTGTTGAATAGGAGATGAAGAAAACAATTCATTAAAATTTTATCGTAATTGTTATAGGTCAAAAATGTTGATATGGCGAATATATCCATATATGGTAATAATGGCGCATTCGCCATATTTTCGAAAATGTTTTGAAGTCTGCGCAATTTACAATTGACTATATATGAAAATATTTTTAACAAAGTCATCTAAAATTGTTCTGATGATTTTCATCAATACATTAGATAGTGTTGGATTATGTAATATTTTATCACATTGTGTTTTTTTTAAGCAAAAGAATATTGATATTTAAAAATGTCATTAATAATATTTGAGAATTTGACTTGGGATATTGAAATATCCATTTATTTTTCTGTTCATCTCAGTTGGGTTGCATATGACTGAAATTGCAAATTAGTTAAATTTATAAATATGCTACATGACAAAAGGAATTGTTAGTTTATATCGATTTTTAATCAATAAACATAATATTAAAGAAGACGAAAGTATTGTTCTGGAAATATGTTTTGATAACTGATGTTATGAGTAAGTTTCCTGGTCAAATCAACGATACCCAGTTGAATGAAAATATTACAAGTTCGTTCTTCCATTATCTAACATTCGAAATATGTGAGATAACAAATAATATACGTAAAAATTAATTAAATGATAAAATTTGTAACAAAAATCAGTCCAACTATTCGGTTGAATAAGTTAAAATAGAAGCTATTCCAGAAAAATAAATTTTAAGCGGAATTGTAAGAATAACAATTTTTGAAGGAAATGAATGATTGTAGCCTGAAATGAAAATGGGATGAACAATGTGTCAATCATACACAAACTATATAAAATGAAAACGAAATTATATTAAAATATGATAAGGGTAAAGTCAAAAGTCAAAAAAGTAAAAAAAAAATGAAAAATAAGAATAAGGTTTCGAAACAATTGAGTTGACGATGTTGCTATTTTTATTGTCTACAATCGTTTTCAGCTTATAACTGGATGAAAAAATAGAAAAAAATTGTAAAATGTCTCTCACGTTTCCACAGTTTTCAGTTTTTCAACCTAGTTCCCATTCATAAATATCCTTGAGATATTTTAAAAAAATTTTCAAAATCTTGCAAAAACAACATCGGTATCTCACCTGTGTAAGTAATATAAAAATATGTTTTCTGTTTCTTCAATATTGAATCATTCAACTATTATAAAACAAAATTAAAAATTATTCATGAACAGTCCAGTGAAAACTAAATAAAACTGAAAAAGTTCAAACCTTCATAATTCATTGGACAGAAATATTAGGTAACATAGTAGTTCATGAGGCATTTCTTAACTTATTTTATTGATCACAGTAACTATAAAATATTCAATAAGTTATTATTGATAACCTTATCGACCATTATTCATAACATTTTTCATTTGGAAATTTTATATAAAAATATCTTATTCGATAAGAGATTGCAAGCTGATGAAGGATTTCAAAATTCACAATAAAATTTTCTGAAGTTCTGTTCTTTTTTTCTAGTAGAATTTTGGAACTGGAATGAGAATGAAACGCAAAATAACATGCATTGTAAATTATGCTATCCTATTCGATTTTTTCATCAGATACTAAATTATACGATATAGTTGATTGTTTCAACACTTTAATAGCAAAGACTGAAATTATTTGAGAAAGAAAGGTATTGGCTTTCGATTTTATACAACAAAATCTGCGAATCTTCCTTTCTTTGGAAGGAATTAGAATTATCAATCTCTCTTGAAAATCTATCCTTTTCAATTCAAACTGAAATTATTTCATAGAATTTTGTGATTTATTGATAAAAACAAAAGAATTGGTCATTTTTTAATAAACAAGAACTTTATATCAAGAGAAATTTGATGTATCACTTTGGGAAATATTTTATTGCGATTGAGATTTGATAAAAAAGTCCATTTATTAAAAAAATATTGTTTCTAGAATCTGTTCGACAATATCTACAAATGACCATACAACTTTTTTTATCAGTAGAGAGAAAAAAATAAATATTCATAGTCGGAACATAACTTGATAATTTTGAATGGAAAATTAATAAAAATTAAATACGATTTGAACTAGTAGAGAACATTCGGTAACACACAAGCAAAAAATGCAGTACATTTGAAAACAAAAATAACAACTTACCTTCTGAATCTCCAGCCTCCTCCTGTTTACACTCTTTGATTGGTCGAGGTTTGTGCCACCTCCTGTGCGATGCCAGATTCGCAGGACAATTAAAAACTTTATCACATTCAGGACATCGATACTCCACGTGGACGATTCTCGAACACCTATGCTGGGCCAGTCCGAAAGCATCCTCGTAAAGCTCTTTGCAAAGACGACATACGTAATCACCAATAACATTTTCGATTTTCGCCAACTCTGCTTTCGCTTCTTCGGTAATTTCGACGACGTTGAAAGCGGGATCGATGTCTCCTTTCCTCACTACCAAGTTTTCGTCAGGCCGCAATTCGCGGATGATAGTTCCAGAAACGGGAGAGCTGTTGTCTTCGTCAAAATTGAGTTTCCTTGTAGCTTTGTTTTTCTTCGACGGAGTGGTCGGTGTCAACTTCAGTTTCTTAGCTGGTATTTCTGGAGTTGGGGATCCATGGCTTTTCTTACTTCCCGGAGATGGGGTACATGGTGGGGTAATCGGTGACTGGTTGTGATGGGTCTTCAAGCTCAAGTCCAGAGGTGATACTGTGCTCAGTTCCAGCGGCTCCGAGAATCTGAAGAATTGCTGTTGCAAGTGGAAAAACTGCGGCTCTAGCGCTAATCTGTGCAGATGATAGTGATTCCTGAAGGTTGCGAATTCCATGTCATGGTGGTATTGCACACGAGGCATCCCTCGCGTAATGCCACAGCCAACTGAGCTACATTTCACTGTGAACACTTCTTTTAGTCATCTACGGGTTTTAAGTCCCAATAAGAGCTTCACCCCGCCTAGTCGGTAAACGAAGCGTGCGCTAGGTGGGGCGAGTTCGCACCCCTATTGGACGACAGGCCGCACTCCCAGCGTATTGGCAAGAGAGAAATCACGCTTGATGTTCAGTTGTTCGTAACGGATTTTGCTTTTACACGGATGATTTTTCGTAACGGTTTTTAGGCAATTATTGTCGTGTAACAAATCATTAGAGGGATTCCCTTGCAGATGTCTATTTTACACCCCCGGTTGTAAATAGATAGGAGTTTAGATAGAAGCCTTTCGGGTGATTTTTTTACGTTTTTAATTATGCCGGGTGGGTTTTATCTGTACAGTTTCCGTGAATTTATTTGTTGTGCTTCCTGTTAGATTTTCGAAATTTGTCCGGTAATTCATTAGCGATTTGTGATGAATCATTTCCGGGATAACGAATAATTTTGGCTTTGTAAATTAAGCACTCTGAAATAAATCGATTCATTTACTTAAAAGTGTTCATGGATGAAAAAATGCCAATCAATTAAGTAGGTGAAATTATTTTATATATGAGTAGTATTCATTTCAGGTTTGTCAAAAAATTTAGCAGCTGTTTTAAAATATATTTTTGAGCCAATGAATTTGTATCTGCCGTTTAGATAATAGTAATAACACAAATGATGATTTTGAAGTTAGTGTATTACAAAAATTTGGTCCAGTAAAAATGGAAGTTATCTCACATGAAATCATCGAATAGTTAGATATTTCTTTAATCTGTATCATTTCTCAATTTGATTTACCCTTCAAAAATTTAGGCACTTTCTCAACGAAATTTTGTGATGCAATTATTTTCTAAATGATTACAATGTCAAAAATTAATTCACATACTGATATACAACAGAGTAGGACTGACGATCTTTTCACAGAAGGAAGTTAGTCAGGACGATTTATCCTAAAACGTATTCCACGAATAATATACTTCAAGTGATAAAAGAATGGCGTGAACTCTTCATTTTCAAAATTGTATGAATCAAAACCAGTAAATTGATGGATGTAGCTGTCACTACGTGGTAGAAGATCATCATGAAAAATGGGAAATAAATATTCCTTTACCACTTTTAAAAGTGGTAAAAACATAGGAAGTTTCATTCATCATTTTTCAAGGATTAGGACAGGTGCAAAAAATTATTGAAATGAGGATCATAAAATTTGAAAGTATCTATTAGTAAATCAGATGAAGCTAAACCCGGTAAGCAGTATCAAATGTGATGATAATTGAATTTCGACCAAAATTTATCTCTTTCAATTTTTTCATGGTTTCGTGTATTATTTCCAAGTATTGGAAATGTATTAAATCTGAAGACAGAGTAAAACAAAGTTTTAGAGGGATTATTTTCTTCAAAACGATGAAATCATAAAAAAATTGAAGTAATTATGCGTAATTTTCACAATTTCAATCACCGTGACTAATCGAACTGAACCAATGGAATCTAATATTTATGTATTCATTTATTTATTTACGACAATTATTTTATGGAATAATTAATCAACAAGTTCACACATGTATTTAACAGTAATCTAAGCTAGGTTTAAGGAAAAAATATATAAAATATAATGAAAAAAAATCGTAAAAATAAGTTAATGAATTGCAGTCTTTTCAGTCTTTCTAAATGATTTCAAAGAAGAATTAAAAAATTCTAAATCTACATTGTATGTATTTGAAAGTCTCGAAATTCTACCTACAGATTCATTCTGGCCATAGTTGGTGCGACAAAAGGGTACTTTGAAGATTTCCAAATTTCTTGTTCTCCTTGGATTCACATTTAAAGTTATAAGTTCGACAAGTTCCGGTGAATTAATGCTTCCATTGATTATTTTGTGAATCAGTGTAAGGTCTGATTCTGATCTTCTATGGGCCAGAGTATTCAAGTTAAGAATGTCCAATATAATTTTATTGTCATATTCACCAATATTAAATCCCATCAGTTTATACATATACGCAGAGTATCTTGAAAACTTATTTTGAACACATTCAAGCATATCAATATCCACATTATATGCAAGGCACCACATTGTGGATATGTATTCGATCATTGATCTAACAATTGAACAATATATGATTTTTATTGAAGTGAGAGAATTCATTTGCAGATCTAAGTATGAAACCTATAGAAGTAATATTTGTAATATGGGGTTTGAATAACATTTTAGGGTCAAGAGTAATTCCTAAATATCTGATTGTATTTCTTGTTATCAGTTCTGATTGATTGGTTTCGTACGACCGATTTATGGGATTTTTGTTTCAGAAAAAAGTAAATTTTTGACATTTATCTATATTTAATGGCAGAAGATTTATATCACACCAGCGAACAAAGTTAGATAAATCGTACTGTGATAATTCTGTATCAGTTGAGTCATGAATAACTTTAAACATTTTCAGGTCATCAGCAAACAAAAGAAATTTACTGTAAAGTGTAACGTTACCTTACTCTTTTTGAATTCAGAGCAATATAACGATACAGGTGCCACGACTAGCAGCGGGTGTTGCAGAGGCAAGAGCGTGGTTTAAGTCTTCTATTCCCTATAGAAGCCCAATACGGGGTGCTGAAAAGGGTTACCAAAACCAAGTCCTTAAATGGGCGCCATCTACAGTTTTGTATAGAAATATGGCAACATTTTCAACACTCGTCAC
>WOGR01005314.1:0-13916 GCA_015342045.1 Leptinotarsa lineolata | reverse complement strand
TTAAATTTAATACAGACTGAAAATGGTTATTTGTCCATGAATTCTTGTAATGAATATGGCTCAATGTCACACAACAGACTGAAAATACGTTTTTTTAAAGTTTGTCTTGTCTGATCTTCTTTGATAATCAAGGGTAAATGGTTGTAAAATTTAATTGATGCGTAATGCGGCCCATGCTCTGTGTTTTTCAGGCTATGTTTAGGAACAATATAATTGGATTTCTGTCTAGTGGAATACTCGCGTCTATATTTGTCATTTTCAGAATTCGTTTTCTTCTCTTTTACAAAAAGTACACAAAGTAAGCATTTTGTTACCCTTGAAGGCACCACGACAAGTGTCTGTATAATTCATATTGAACATTGTTTTCAGTATACGTTTTTGCATTATGAAAATACGTTCCAGTTGTGTACTCCCTCCCCAAACTAATATTCCGTATTTCAGCAGAGGATAAACAGTCCCATAATATGCCGTTTTCAGGACATCGATTTTCAAGTGACGTCTCAACACTCTAATTGCATAACACTTTTGCTAGTTTTTTTGCAAGATAGTCAATATGTACCTCATAATTCAGTTTATTATCTATATAAATTCCTAACAGTTTTGTACTTGTTGAAATTTCTAGTCTTTCACTACCGAGCTGAAAATACTCCGGAATAGTAATATTTTTGTGAACAATTTTGAATAAAATGCAGTCTGTTTTAGATGTGTTTAACAATAACTTGTTGGTATTGAAATATGTGGATGCTATAGAAATGCTACTTGAAATTGATTTTTCCAAATTTCAAATAGCAAGAATAATACATATATATGTTATTCCAAACATAATATACATCACAAACACGAACTTAAGCATAAGTCAACAATCATATTATCGATTATTTGAATAATTGAAAAATTATTGAAAATTTATGATTCTCTGAGCATAGTTATACCTTGCTTTACACAATTCACATATTCCTCAAGAGAGTAGAAGGGGTTTTCGAGCAAAAAGTGTTTTATTGAAAGCGAAAGTTCCCAATTTTCTTACTTCCACTGGAAGAATGTTGTAGACGTTCAAATTCAGTGAATTATTTTTGGATTTACTGAGCCTATGTCTTGGTCCTCTTATTAGATCTGCACTTCTGGTGTTGTGCTGGTGAATGTCTGATTGTGTTATTAATGTAGAAATTCTTTTGTGAATTTCAATCAAAGTATTCCAAATGTAGATAGAAGAAAGAGTCATGATTTTTAAATTTTTAAATAATGGTCCGCAGGTTTCTCTATATTTTGCATTGCACAGAATTCTGATAGCTTTTTTTTGTTGTCGAAAAACGATAGAAACTGCAGATAAGTTTCCCCAAATGACAATGTTATAATTAACGGAATAAAGAAAAATTAACTTATCTCAGGGTGCTTATATTTGTGCAATGTCTGAGTTGTCACATACTGAAAAGAGAGCGCGACAGTTTCAAATTTAGTTGCCTGATGTGCTCAGTTCGGATTAGCTTATCGTCCAAAAAAAATCCTAATAAAGAGTAGAATCATGGTTAGAAAGAACAAAATCCGGGATATTGAGCCTTGGCCGAAAGGAACTTGTAGTATAAATTGTTTCGTCTGCTTCTGCCGCAGACGACACGTTTACTCCTAGAAGTTCCTTTTGACCACAGCTTGATGGCCCAAATTTTGTGTCTTTTAAAGGATGTAATTGTCGCAAAATCATAACTCTCAAATAAATTGAATATTTTTCATGTTCAATTTTTACGAGCTTTCAGAAAACTGATCTTTTATGTTTTTGTTCAGATGATGACAATGCAGTGGTCCTACGCAAACCTCCTAAAACCAAACAAGAAACAGCAGCCATGCAAATCCGTAAAACTAGAAAACGTACTAGGAAATTTGTCATAGATGGTGTCCTTATCACCACCACAACCAGTAAAGTAATATATTCTGACGAAGACAATTACAATCTCAGCGATCCTCACAGTGATAGAAAACAGGAGTTGCGAGAATTAAAATATCTCCAAAAGCAAGAACAAAAACAATTTCAGGACCTCGCTACGAAAGAACAACTCACTATAGAACAACAGGATAAAAAATTCGAACAAGAGATGCAAAATCTCGAAAGGACTTATGAAAACGACTTAGAAATGTTGAGCAGACAGCAAAGAATGCAGATCGAAAGGGCGGAGGCGCATCAAGACGCTGACTTGAGGGCGACATCAAAAAAAATACGTTCCGAACAAGAAAGAGACCTCAAACAATTTCGGGAAAGTCTCAAGGCAGAACTGCGTTTGTTGAAATATGAAGTGGATATGTTGCCAAAAGAGCGGCGCAAGACGGAGTTTAAGATCCGAAAAGATAAGATGGATGCCGAACATTTGGAGCGTGAGAAAGCTTTCCTCGAAAAATTAAATGAAAACCACGAAACTTCACTCCGTCGACTCAGCGACGCCCATCGAGAAAAAATTGCTCTCATGGAAAGACAATTTTTGCAGCAGAAACAACAGTTGACTAGGACGAGAGAAGCTGCTCTTTGGGAAATTGAGGAGAGGCACATTCACGAAAAGCACCAACTGATAAAGCGTCAAATAAAAGAGATTTTCATACTACAGGTAATACATCAGAATACTTTTTAATTTCACTG
This sequence comes from Leptinotarsa lineolata, assembly GCA_015342045.1. Taxonomy (NCBI): domain Eukaryota; kingdom Metazoa; phylum Arthropoda; class Insecta; order Coleoptera; family Chrysomelidae; genus Leptinotarsa; species Leptinotarsa lineolata. The sequence continues at coordinate 11,293 of WOGR01005314.1, read as the reverse complement.
TCTTGAATTACATTTTTGAGACTATATGTATAGTGCTAATCTCGAATGTGTCTGGGAAAGATCAGCATATTTTCTAACTAATAATAACCAATTAGTTTCTACGATTTATCCAATATATTTTTTTACTTACAATATCAGATATTAAAAATTCATTTTGGTTCATCATCCTACAATTTTTTTTTACCCGAAAGTAATATTAATTTATTTGAATGTGTCAATTTTCTGTTCTGATGTGTGAAGTATTTTGTAACATAGTTAAAGGCCTTTGACACAAGTCACAGATCATCGCAATTAATGCTTTATTGTTAAACCAACTGCCAACATGTTCATCATTAATAAAATTATTTGAAGTTAGATCATTTGTCAACTAAATCTTTATAAAAGTTTCTCAATTAATTCTGAAATTCCTTTGCTGTGCGATTTATTCATTTTAACAAAACAGTTGAACCCTAATCAAGTTGATTTTCATATATTTTTATGAAAATGTGATCAACTCCTCCTTGAAATAAACACTAATGTTTTAAACATGTACTTTAAATAAAGTCTAGCCAAGACTCTTGTCGACCTTGTTTTGTTTCTTATAGAATTTTATCAGAGATCTGTTTGTTTACATTTTGAATGATTTACTTATTACATTCTGAGCTCATGATCCGAAAAATATCCATATCTAGTAGCTTAACCCTTCCGTGTAAAGTCTACTCAATCCCTTTCCCAGAAATGATTCATAAATATGAATGACCTGTATACAAAATGGAAACTTTTTGTGGTAGACAATATCACTACTGTAAAGTTGTATTTTCGTGTTTTTTTTTAGTATAATAGTAAAATTTCTCCATAGATCTTTCATTAAGAGTATTCTGTTTTAAAAAACTGTTTAAAATATGTTTTTCCGTTAATCAGCTGTCGCCCCCATACGAACGACAACTCTCAGAAGTTAAGAAACTTGTGCTAGCTAAGGACTAACGAGGTCTTACCTTTTAACGTGTGATTCCTAACACGGTTTCTAACATTCCTAATACGACCAAAAAAGATAATCATAAACATAAAGCTCAAGAAATAGCAGTGATAGTGGTAGTAGTAATAGTATTTCTGAATCTAGTGTAGTTACATTTTTACCATGATATTTTGAGTATCACCTATTTGATTATTTCAGAGGCATCAGATGTTGACAAGGCATGAAAAAGAAAAAGAACAAATCAAAAGGAGAGCTTCCCGGAAGGAAGAAGAGCTATTGAAGAAACAACAGATTGAGAGGAGATCGCTACCAAAAAGAATAAGAACTGAAATGAAAGCACGAGAAGCAATGTTTAGGGAATCGATGAGGATTTCCATATCAGGAGCTAATGATCCAGATATGGAGAAAAATCGTTTCAAAGAGGTAGTAATAATTTATAGAAGTAATTTTTTAGAAAAATGTAACATGCTATCGGAAGTTTTCTACTAAACATTTTTTGTGAATATATTCATTTTAATTTCAGTTTCAAGAAAAGGAGAAAAAACGTTACCAGGCGGAACAGCAGAGGTTCGAACTGAAACACCAGCGCCAGCTGGAAGAACTGAGGGCTATGAGTGATGCAACTGTAAAAGAACTGGAACAGTTGCAGAACGAGAAGCGAAAAATGCTTCTGGAACATGAATCGATGAAGTTGAAGCAACGAGAAGAAGCTTTTAGCATCGAATTGAAAGAGTGGAAGGCAAAATTGAAACCGAGAAAGCAGGTTAGAGAATATTTACTGAATAAGTTCGATATTTTTCTTGATGCACTAACTTCTTATTAACACAGCATTTTTTATTCAAATATATACGCAGAAACTTTCACTGATATTGAAATAATATCCAAAATAATTGATATTGTTGTTAAATTCAGATATTAACATTGTAATCATTTTTTTGCTTGTATTATTGAAGTGGTCATAATTCAAGAACTGATTTATTGTTGTCGAGTATTTTTGAAAAATAATAATTATAAATTGAAGGGTAATTGTTTTTCTAATAAGAAAGGAACTTGGTGTGTTTCGAGCCAAAATCAATCGTGGAAATTTCTGAAGAAGTGGCAAGTAGTTCGTGAAACCAAAAATGTACATTGTTTTTTTTTCAAGTTAACACTTTCTATTGTCAGAAGAACCATCCCAACTTGAATTCCACTTGATGTTTTCCTGAAAATGCCATACATTGCTATACTCCTTCCTCAATGCTTGTTGATCCATGAAAAGAAATGAAACTTTGTCTGAATTAGAGTAAGTTCTTATTGACAAAGTTGTGTTGAAAATTACAAATAGCTAACTTCTTCAGCACAGTGGAAAATCGAATGATATTAAAACAATAAGTAAATAGAAGATATATGTCCACGCAATTTGTTTTATAAAACTATCAATTGATAATATACTTTGAAATATGAATAAAACAGGAACTTCCCATTAAAAATATGATATATATTCAGAGTACTGATGAAATATTCAAAAAAGTACGAAGCTGAAAAATATCTAGAGATCAGATTGTCAATATATGAATATTTACTTAGTACCATCAAGAGTTCACTAGAACTCAGCATTAGCAAAATACATGTCGAGAGACAGTGTTCTACTCATGGTGTGAATAGAAAAATGATTTCATCACTTCAATTTGTTTTTTGAAAAAAATATCGGGATGTAATGTCTCGAACAGTAAAAGAAAATCACTATATGGTGAATTATGATATCACCAACGCCACTAGAACGTCAATAGATTTGCACCTTGATCTACTCAAAGATACTTTTTTTTATATTTTTTTCAAGATAATTCATTTACTGCTCAGTCTCTGTACACATGTACACTCTTACTCATTTTTTTTTATATTAAATATAGATTCTGAATATAGATTCAAAATTAATTAAAAATGAGATGTTATTCATGGAGTGGAATTTAAAAATTTAAGACCAAAATATCCACTAGTTACTAGAAAATGATAAAATAATCAAAATATAGAAAACAAAAGTAAATTATACACGTGGTAAATATTTTTATTAGTAACAATTTTTTCAATGAGATTTTTCATACAGAAATATTTTATTTAATAATATTTTACGTCACACTCCTGCTAAATGTGTCAGATCATTTTGTTTCATTGTAATTAAATTGGCTTGAATAAAAATAATTGAAAATATTAGCATTAGATTCTGTCGTTTAATTTGATTTTTTAAATCATATGCTTGTACATAGATAGATAGACAGATACAAGAATATTACTGGAGTTCTATTCCAGCACCTGCCTGTACATAGATAGAATAGTTACCGTTATTTTTAACACCTCAACACGCGTTTCAGTCACCAAGTGATCATCTTCAAGAAGAAGATTAAACGTTTAATCTATCCCAACACCAAGCCGTTATTTTTAACACCTTGACACGTTTCAATCACCAAGTGATCATCTTCAAGAGGTGGTAAAAATAACGGTTTGGAGTCGGGATAGAACTCCAATAATATTTATTACTAAACCAGAGGTTCCAAACAGTAGTTAGATACATGTTTTCAATAGAAATCCTTATCATCACATATTCATTCCGAAGATGTATAACAAAATATCAACTAAACAACATATCGAATAGTGTCAATTAAGGTCAATTCCAAAAATTATTCGTAGAGAAGTGACTTCAGTGAAAGTTTCTGCTGATTTATGTTTGCTACTCACGCCCCACTAACTCTGCACAACTTCTTATAGAAAATCGAGGAACAATTGTACAAAGAAATGCGCTCGGCCAAATACTTGGGTTTCCTTCCGAAAGTGTCGATTCCTGATCCCGGTTCGTCTTCTACAGACACTGTCTCGGAGTCTATTGAAAAAAATTCTTCCTCGGTGCCTTCGAGTCCATTTATGCTGAAAAATCGTAGATCAGCCTGGGGCCATCAGAGAACGTGGAGTACAGACGACGCTTCCTCACATAATATAGCTTTTTCCTCCTTTCAGCATGGTGAAGATTCTGTGGCTTAGTCTGTTCTATGTTAGTCGGGGTTCGTTTCTTGTTCTGATAAAAAATCTCTTATTTCAGTCACAGTTTCTGTTTAAAGGATGGGAATTCAACACGGGTGCAATTCTTGAGCCTATGAGACTGTTGTATCCGACTCGGTGCGGTATAAAAAATTCGTATATGACTTGAATATGCTATTCTTGAAAACCATACGAACTGCAACTATTACACATCTACAAAACAATTTGAGACGGCTCTCGGTTGTCAACTTATCTTGGAACTAATTTTAGTCCATTAATTATAAGAATGATTGTTAGTGTTTTTTGTTTTATATTTATATTCCCTTAGATTTTGGTATTCAATTAAAATTATTAAACCCAAATTTCGAAATTCTGAACGCAAAGTTGAAAAATAAAAATATTTACTAGATTTCAAAAAAAGTTTTAAAAAGAATTGGAGAATTATTATTTGTTTTTCTACAGACCCATCCGAATTATTGGTTGGTGATATACCAAAGGCTCTAGAAATAGTATAAAAGGCTATCTATTGTTTCTTGCATAAACCAGGTAAGTTCATAGAAACCTTTTCAAGGGATAAAAGCTATGAGTTTTTGAATGAAAGTAGGTATATTTTTCCGGTGAAAAATCAAAAATAAAACCGTTAAGATAATTTATAAAAACTTTCCTACTTGTCATTTTCCCCTTTAAATTACTGAATTGGTGAAAGTATCCTTTTTAAAGTATGACGTGGAAATCTAACATGATCTTCTAATTCAGTTTATTGTCATCAATTTAATTTCCATTAGAAATATATAAGGGATTCGAGGAGGTAATAATTTTTTTTGAGTTATACTTTTTTTAGTCAGAATATACCTTCTAAAAAATCTAATTTCATATCAACTACCCAATAGTTAACAAAATAGAAATGTTTTTTTTTATAATTATTTTTGTAGACAGTATTTTTTTAAGCATTGAAAATTTTAATATTTAAAAAGTAATACAAATTATGAATTATCAAAAAAAAAAAATAATAAATAATTGGCGCTCCGGGGCGACTTGATTGATTCCAGTGGCGCATCTGCTTTTTCAGCTGCAGGAAAACCCGGAAAAACCTGCAGCACCACATAAAATTTGTATTCTATCAATTATTATATTGTTGTATCCCAACTTCCTATGGTGAAACTCGACAATTACAGTCCGGATTAGATTTACCATCAAATGTATGTTTGTATGAAACAGTCGCAGACGATAGGTTCAAGAATAACCACATTCAAATCTCATACGAAAAATGTCGTAGGTCGACTATTTTCCATATATGGATAATATCAAGAATTTCATCCCAGGTGGTGGTGTTTGTTAATGGAAAACCCAGGAAAAAATGCTGATTATTTTTCCATTTGTTGGCATATTGCTATTTTCTTAATTTTGACATTTTAACGTCTTCTTTCAGCCAAATTCAATTTTTTTTAATATTCCGATTAGTAAACTTTGTGAAAGTAAGATTATTCAGCATAACTTTTTTATGGAGCTGGATAACTATTCTACTTTTTATTTGACAAAAATTCAATAAGACTGGGTTTTCAATTTTTTCAAATTGTTACTATATTTTGATTTGTTTTTATATCAGAACCAACCTGTGACAAAAAATTTCAGTCCTCATTATTATTTCATTCTTTTGTCATGATCTGCAAATACTCAATTGAAGTTTGATTTCACTCATTCGTTTACACACGTCTTGCTTTTTCTATTTTTTCATAGGTTTGCTGAATTCAACCTCTTTTTTGTCTGTATGTGTGTGTGTCATTCTTTTTTGTTTTATTCATGTTATTTATTTTTGTTTGCTTTGTTGCTTTTCTTGTTGTGGTATTCCTTTTTTGGATCTTCAGCATATTGTCACTAAAGGTTTGTAGTACTTGACAATTTATTATTTTAAAAAAGTGTAACTTTTTATTTTACCAAATTAGTATAGTTAACAGTGATACATTTTCCTAACTCAAGATGTCAAATTCTCTCATTCCTCGAGTAAAAAAATGTTTGTCCAAGAAATTCCGTATTTGGGAGGAATTTGTGAAATAATTAGTTTTGTTATTCAAATTGTCAACAGTATTTAGGAAAATATATCTGTCATGAACAGCCAAATTGTAGTGGATATAGCAAGAATTGATATTTTATGATAATGGTATGGTAAGCGCTTTTGAATTATTGAACCTGAATTCTGATACATTGCTACTTATTTTTATCCAATATCTCAAATCAGGAATTAACTAGTCATAATTGGACTTAAATTTAGTATCATACAACAACCATTTATTGACATACAAGTTTAGTACCAGAGGAACCAAGCATCTTACATTTATTTCCAAATGAGGCTGGCGGATCAATATAACAATAGAATTGGACCAAAATAAATTGAGTAAAAAGGCACCATCTGAAATTCGATATCTGATCTATGAAGTGAGCGTTTTTTTTATTGAGTTGAAATATATCTCCACATCTTTTTGAAGTATGCAGTAATTCAATATAAAATATCATACCATCAGAGTGTACAGATTTTTATCGGTTTTATTGATTTTTAAATTGTTGGAGGACATATGTATTTGCATGATTATGTGGTCACTATTAATATTTAACGTATTCAAAAAACACTTTTTTGTGAGATTTTCGCTAAACAGTTTTACAAAAACGCAAAACGTGTTTCTTCATACAATGGCTTCTTCGGGCGTGTCTTCACTAACTAACTCTACATAACTAACTTTACAATTTGAAGTACCTAAATTCCAAGTACTTGAGATATAACTGGTAATTGAATTACCTGAGTTTATGTACCAGTTTCCACATTTAAAACATATTTAGTGACAGGGAGTTATTTAATTCTAATTGGTCATTCAGTAAAATACCTGAATTCTTGAATCTATTGATTTCTAAACATTCATGAAGATTGAGTTTTAAACTTTTCCCTTCTAAATGTTACGTTGTATTCATGATTGAACTCATGTACTTCTGCTAAAAGATGATTTGCAAATGTGGAATTGGTCTTTCTATTTACGAAACTACTACTAATTCTTTGGAAAAATGTTCTCCCTGTTTGGCCAATATACAGTTTTGGGCAGGAGCCACAAGTCAACTTATATACTCCTGATCTATCTGACAGCACAGTTTTGTCTTTATTGTTTTTAATAAATTTACTCAGACTATTATTCGTTCTGTAAGCTACGTTTACGCATTCTTTTTTCAAAAAACGGGCAATATTATTGGTGGGTTCACCCAAATATGACAATGTCGTGTAACTGACGTTATCACGTCTAGAATTTGGGTAAACCTGGTCTATGGCTTGCTTTGTTTTTTGTTTTAGTTTTTTGTTTTTTTTGCTTTTCCTGCACTGATGAGAGGTAACACCTCGAAACCGGTCTGTAGGTGAGCTACTCAAATAATTTCAGCATGGTTCTGCTAGATGAACGAGAAACATCTGCGAGACTTATGATGTATAAATGCCTGTCGGATATAATTCAATATCCAGCACGGTATTAGCCGGGGTAACACTTGTTTTCCGGCAGGCATTTACCAAAACCCATGGTGTAGGTAGTTAGGAGAGGTGAAAATATTTCGAGATTTTATTTCCAAATATTAATTTTTTTAATAAATTACTGATTAAACAGCAGTCAATATTAAGAAAGTTACGCTTATGCGCAATAGCCTTGCAACTATTGATATCGTCTTGGAAAGTAGATATATCTAACAAAAAATGTATGGGGGCGATATTTTTAGATTTCCAAAGGGCATTTGAGACAATGGAATTATTACTTTCAAAATGAAAACATATGATATAACTAACCAATGATGTTTCAAAATGGTTTACAAGTTTTTTGACAGAAAGGATACAAGCTGTAAAAAATAATTATTCAGTATTCAGAAAATACCAGAATAAATACTGGAGTACCGCAAGGTTCAGTTATGTTCATAATTTTTCATGAATATTTTCATGAATGACATTTCTGCAAGGTTGAAAAAATGTTGAGTTATTTGCTAATTCAACCATAAAAATGAAAAAAATAAAAAATTGAATAGTTGAAACAGAGTAAATCCTTGGAATATTAACACACATGTGGTCTATTTAAAAATAAGTTTCCAAAAAATACATTTTCTTAATAATAATTCATATATTTTTATAAATGACAATTCTGCAAGGGTGAAGGAATGTAAAATAAAGTTATTTACTAATGATACAAGCTCAAATATGCATAAACTCCATAAGAAATAGAGCTCAATAATCATACTGATCTGTGATAATGGTTTTAAGTTGAATGTAAGGAAACCCAAATTTGTTATTAGGAAAAATATCGAATAAGAATTTCTGATTCAAACATAAAAATAAACAACGAAAAAATTGAACAAATGAAGGAGTGTAAATATCAGTGAATTATTTTAGATCAAGATTTGAGTGGGAACACACATGCTGACTAGATAGAACAAAAGTTGCCTAAAAGGACATTTCTATGACAGATTAAATCAAAGTATCTGTTGGTTTATAATAAATGATTTATTGAAAAATAAACAAATAAATTAAAAAATGAATGTTAGTTGAGAAAACGATAATATTGGATTTCAACTTCAAAAAAACTATTAAAAATTCATTCGGATTTCAGAATTGATCCTTAGTATAATTAAATTTTATGTCATGTGATGAAAAGGCATTGCGTCCAGGTCATAACGGATGAGGTTGAGTTGAAAATTGTATTTGCGTATCGGCCGTGTGTCGTTCAAGACTTTTCATAATCCCATATTGTTCAAGACCTTTCGTAATCCCGTTGAAAGATTACATTTTGATTCCGAGGAAAGAACAAACCACGTACCTCGTAATTCTACAGAAAAATCCCAACATCGTTTTGTCATGGAACAGCTCGACAATATCACAACAATATTATAAACGTCAGTAATTTTTTTGTGTTCGCGAGTAATTCTTAATGGATGCCGCCGAAAAATTAAAATTCTGAATAATGGAGGTATAGTTCCAGGAGCTGCGACTTTTTCATTGTAAATTTCCTCCTTATTCAGAATTGTTCATTTTTATTTCTTAAGTATTGTTAGTTTTTGAGTTATTAACAAAAAACTGAATGCATTTTTTAATTTTAATTTTTCAATAACAGTTTCAGTTTTTTGTGTACTGTCGAATCATTGAAATACATTTTTCTACCCGTCATTTTCTGAATCTGGAGAGCTATCACTCATATTATTAGGATTTTCATATCTATTCACCATAAATTTCAACTTGTGAACTAGAGTATTTCAACACTGACAAACTCTTCCATTATCTTCTTCAAAGTAAATCAACTATATACCCAATACTTCATACTTCATATCATAAGCAAACCCTATCATATATTCAACACTCTTAGAAGACTTCCGAATTACTTTAGCGAACATATGACTTGTATTACAGTTTGAATGAGCTCTCTTCATCTGATGAACATCCTATGAGATTCGTTGTGTAGTGATAAAAATAGTGCAGGACAATTTTCTGTATTTCATTTTTCAGGGAACTACTGTGACAACCTGATATTTCGCTTATCGAAAGACTTTATTAAGTTGATACTCTCCTGAAAATATCATTCTCCCATTCCTATGGAAATATTTGAAAACGAAGATTTAAAAACACTGAAATTTATTTTTCACAAAACTACTTTACAAACTGGTATTTCACTCATCGAAAGCCTCCATTTATTTGATACTCTTCCCAAACCTATGGGGCCAGTTTAAAAAAAAATACGAAGACTGAAATTTATTTTTCAGGAAACTACTTTTTATGACTATCTGCTATTTCACTCATCGAAAGACTTCATTCATTTGATACTCTCGCTGAAAATATCATCTTCCCAAACCTATGAAAACAGTCCAAAAAGATATTTTTTTGAAGACTGAAATTTATTTTTCAGGAAATCACTTTTTGTGACAACCTAGTGTTTCACTCATCGAAAGACTTCATTCTTTATATACTTTCCTGAAAATATAATCCTCACAAACTGATGGAAATATTTCCACAAAAAAAAATGATAGATACTCATCTGACGATATCAGCCCCCAAACCTTAAAGAACATTTCCAAAAAAAGTAAGGGTAGAAACTGTGGGTAATTCATTTTTCAAGAAACTACTTTCATGATATTCTAGCATTTTTATGTCCAAAGACTTAGGAGATACTTTTCTGTAAATATTATCTTCTCAAACCGTGGAAACTCGAAAAAGGCTTTGTTTTAAGTCGATTCCTTGACATACATTATTATTTATGAGTCAATTGAAATGAAACAAACACCAAATGTTGAGTGAAACTTTCAACAATGGAAGCCGCACCCAAATCAGTAAAACCGTTCTTGAAAAGCTTGCACAGATGTACAAATAGACAAAAATTCCATTAGGTAAATAAGACCCAAATATCTGCCTTGTACAGAGTGGGTCAAATTGGACACTTTTAAAGGGAAACTCCTGTTTTCAAACTAGATGGATGAAAACTGATAGCTGTGTCTGAGGATCAAATGGCGAAAACCGCATATTGATATATATCATCGTTTCTGAATTACAGCATGTTTTTCGAAAATGTGCGTTTTCGAAAAGTTGCTGTAACTTTTTCCCTGTCAAAAGTTTCTTGTTTCTATGAAGACATTTCCAAATCACTTTTTTACGTTGAATTCAATGGTGTAAAACACGTATTTTTTCAAATGAGATATCAATAGTTATTGATGGAAAACTTTTTTAATGAGACATATTCCTGCATATTTCAATAGAGCTCAAAATTATATTTCCAAAAATGTAGCACACTTGGTGTATTGCTGGAGTCATCTTTGAAATACAGAGCTTTTATGTTTTTTCATGTAGACTTTGAAACGCATACTTTGATCAAGTAGGCTTTGAACGATGCGGCGATAAAACAGAATACACAAATCTTTACTGGTAGCTGTCAGATTCTGATCTAAGCAGTAAAGACGCTTTTCAACTACAGTTTCGTCGGCCTACTAAGGGAGCTATTCGGAAGCTTGTGACTAAATAGTGCGGTTGTATCCGCCATTGTTCGTGATGACTGTGAAATGTCGATTCGCCGCCTTCGCAGCAATTGGGCCTCTGTTACTCCACTACGTGGAAAATTTTGCGAAAGGATTTGGGTGTAAAACCTTATAAGATCCAGCTGATGCAAGAATTGAAGCCACACGACCTCCCACAACGCCTAACATTTGGTGAATGGGCGCTGGCAAAGTTGGAGGAAGATCCACATTTTTATAGAAAAATTGTGTCCAGCGACGAGGCTCATTTCTGGTTGAATGGATATGTTAACAAGCAACATTGCCGCATCTGGAGTGAAGACC
>WOGR01005313.1:0-13916 GCA_015342045.1 Leptinotarsa lineolata | reverse complement strand
AGGTACGTATAATTATTTCAACTTGATATATTATATGCATTTTAGACGCTGTTGCCAATATGTGAATTAGAAACAAATCCCTTTAAAAATTAAAACCCAACATTCGAAACATCAATTTGAATACTTTTCTTAGTGAATTTGAAAAACTCATGAATTGAACTCAACTTTATTTTGTTCAAACTTGCATTTGCTGTAATAATCCAAATTGAGGAACATTCCCCATTATGCCTTCAGTAGGTATACTAACTCTATTTCAATTAAAATTGCAGTGATCTATGATGGTATTGAGATGTATAATGGAATCTACCAAAAATGTTTGAAGTGCATCATACTAACTGAAAAGTTCGTAAGCTAACATACAGATAGCGCCATTAATATTAAATCCTTATGATATTTAGTTAACCCTAACCTTCGAAAGACGTGTACAAATTTCACAGCTGTTGGATTATTGGTTTGTGGGATAAGTCGAAGACTATTTTGAAATGATAATTTCCGTTTCAATGGGTGCTCTTCGTAAGGAGTACTTAATCGTCACAATTATTGTCGTTATATCATTAGGGCGATAACATAAATCTCTGGCTTATTTAAGAGGTACACACTTAAAACCTTCAAAAATTTAACGTATCGGCAGATATTTTTGAAAAATTCCTTTCGGGTCCTTTTTTGCCTTGAAACTCAACAGGTGATATATACCTAGAACTGTCCAAAATGCCGTCGCTCTTATTTTATTATCATAGACAACGATTCTGCATACATTGAAGAGAAAATGATGTTTCAAAACAATTGTTGACTTTTTGAAAGCAACCATCTGCCAAACGAAAGGTTTGATTTTCAAAAGTGAAGCACTAATTGTTGTTGTTCTAAAATTGTTCGTTCCGGTAACCAGCTGACGAACGTCAACCCTCAGAAGTCCAAACTTGTGCGAGCAATGGATTAACGAGGCCTTACCTTTTAACGTGCGATTACCCAGCACAGTGGCCCGGCGGGGAATCGAACCTCGGTCTTCCGCTTGAAAGGCGGATGTGCTAACCTCTACACTACCGAGACCACAAGGACAGGGAATCGAAAGCAATCTTCAATCATCCCCGAAATATCTTCTAAAAAGCCGATTTTTGGTAATATCTTTTATCCGGTTTTCGTGAAATTTGAAAATGTCATAGGCAGTTCATTTAGCATTAATCAAATATGAATAATCGAGTCCAGGGGCACAGGTTAGCCAAAATTATTGACCGAGAAAAGTACGCCACTGACGTATTTACTTTTTGTTGGGTAAAACACATAAAAATGAATTATTTTATCATTTGATTTGTTTTCATAGCTCGCTTTGTTTTTCAATAAAAAATAAAAACTACTTTATTGCATATGCGTCGATCACACACTTACTTTCTCATTGTTATGTAAATGAGGAATGAGGTGAACAATTGTAAAATTTCATAAACTGCACCTGACGTCAGGTGTAGTTTATGAAATTACTATGGATCTTCATCATCTAACGGCCGAATCAATCAGAAAATTGTAAAATTAGATGTATCTACAAATTTTGTTAGAAATGACCACATTGAAGAGAATTGAAATAAAAAAAAATCGAAGAAAAGATATTGATATCGGTCCAACGACAATCTCAGGCTCAAATGATGTTGAACATGGAAAAACTTGTAAATTTGATTCCTTGTACGTCAATGATGAGGTCAAACTTACATTTTTTTTTCAAATTTTCCCATGAACAAAGCTATGAATTTTCAAAAATTCGGCTTTTTTGAAATTGAGAAAAACTGTAGACGTAAAATGTAAGGGGCTGAAATTTGACACAAAGGATTCTATATTTTTTGTATTGAACTTTTTTGAGGAAAACCATGTACCTGAATTTATTCAGTTATTTATATTTTGTTTGAACTTTTAAAAAATTACAGTCAATTTTTTTCAATTCTCTGATGCATAACCCTGATTTTTTCTATGATTCATTCATAGTTTTGCTATTTTTTAATGTTTTTCGACGTGCGACCACTCATTGTCTGTCATTTCCTCTACTTTTGAGATAAATTATAACATATGACAAAAAATGTATTCTACATCATTTCAACTATACAAAATGCCGATATCGAATCTTTTTTGGGTATAGAAATATTGCTTTTTAGTTTTTTTTTTAATTTTAGTATCCTTTAGTGCATCGCCGTCAATACAAAAAAAGGAATTTTTTTGAAAAGTAAACACCCATTAACTTGAAAACTATCCATTCACGTTTATGAACTATAATAAAATTGTGGATAAGTGAGCGGAATCTTGTCGAGCAATTTATTAAGCGAAACCTGACAGAGTAGGCAGTATTTTTCTCGCTAAAATGACATATTCGCCAGCACCAAGTCCCGCCACTGGCGTGACCACATTAGAACCTACCATAACAAATGGCCATCGTGCTGGGTCACAAAGAAGAAATCAAACAACACAGGAAAGTCAACAAATAGTCTCTTGGGAGAAAAAGAGAGAAGGCAGTGCGGGGGGCGGCTTGTGCGAGGGGCGGCCGGAAAGAAGCGCGTGGTTCAACGTCTCTTGACCAGTTTCTGCGAATTGAACACAATTTCTCTGTTCCACGTGTAATGGTAGGTGCACTTCATACTATACGGGAAGCAGCGAGGGGTCATGAGAACGGACAACCATGGGTGGCTCTGATTGGAAGGTGACGATTGTCTTCTGTTTTGGCCCGCGAAACAATATGGAAGCGACACGAGGTCGGGCGATCAGAGAGCGGATTCGTAGACACTGCACGACGACGCGATCGCAGCACTTCACTTACTCTATTCGACGATGAATTGAAGCGGTCCGCGGTCGCAAGAGAGGACTGGGTGTCCCTCGAAATGCCCCCTCCAGTCCCCCTTTCGAGTCAACGTGAATGCATAACAAGCGACTTTGTAAATATTGTTTGATAGGTCGTTCTGTTAGTTTCTCGACAAACAAATCGCTGATAATGGTAATGTGTGTGCGGTTTCGATAGCTGCCGCCTGCCGCAAATAAAATAAAAGGAAAGATTGCACACCACAAGAAGAAACACTTAGCCGGCATTTCTTGAATCGTATCAAGACTTTACCTACTCAGCTAATATCAACACGAAAACAAATCAACCTTTCATGAATGGAAAACATTATCAGCCAGTTTCATCCACCAGCAAGAATTTTCTCTCCCTCACAGAACTCCATCATGGTTCGTGCCCAAATAGTGGAGCAGGTTCCGCAATTTAGTGATCATTTATAAATTCCAACTACATAAGTGAATCTGCCGCTATTCTCAGCATTATAAAGCTCATTACCACGATAATTACACTCTCAACTCCCTTCCTTTTTTTCAATAATATACGTTAACTATTCAAAAAATTTGGTGAATTTTCAGTTATACCTTCCATTTCACTGTTCTACTAGTTTCTGAAAGAGATAACACACTATGCCCAAGTTTTAAAAAAGTAGCCACAAAGAGATTGATCAACTTTGACAAGAACCTCAAAACGATGAACAGCCACAGTCTATTACAGACTATAAAGCTTGGAAGTAATGTTCATGTCTCTAATCAGGCGGATTGCTCCTTTCTGGACGGAATTCAGCAGCTTCAGGGTATGTTTAGGGGCAGAGCTCTATACATGTGAACAATAATCCAAAGAAGGTCTGATCTGAGCTTTATAAAGCATCAGAAGTTGCTGAGGTTTGTACAGTTTTCTTGTTCGGAACAATGTTCCAAGCTTTTGAGGAGCAGCATTTGTAATTTCAGCGACATGATTGTGCCAAGACATTGATGTCTATTTTAACCCCCAACAAATCTATCAAAGCAGAAAGCGACGTCGTCTGTCCTGACATTATTATATCCGGTTCGGAGACATTTATCTTTTTTTGAGAAAACCGATGCCTGAGTTTTCTTGGCATTGAATTGAACCTGGTTACTTTCACCCCAATTCGAAATTACTTCTAGATCCTCATTAAGATATGCAAAAGCCTTTTGCCGGTGAATATGTGCATCCAAATTAAATGACGAGTCAAGTGTGCTGTCGTCAGCAAAGCTATACATTGGATTCTTGGTTTTTTCCAAAAATTTGTTGACATACAATAAAGAGGGTTGGAGGCAATATGGCTCCCTGGGGTACACCAGCGGTGATGGTAAAAGCATTCGAGAGATATCCATCGACGGTCACTTGCAGGGAACGTTCTTTCAGGAAGCTGGAGAGCCATATACAGAAATGATCTGACAAATCATAGCATCAAAGTTTGGCCAGCAAACCCTCATGCCACATGCACACGGTCAAAGCCCTTAGTAACATCAAGCGCAACAGCTCTTGACTCTCCATGTTTCTCGATTGCATTATTCCAAATATGGGTGACAAACAATAGAACGTCTCGTCAGTTGATCTTTGTTTCCGGCAGCCATATTGATAATCGCTCAAGATAAATTCGTAGACACATAACTTTTGCTAACACATAAACACTGATTTCTAGTTTATTCATCAAATTATTCCTATTTTCCTCCTCAAAGAAATGTTACCTTTAGAAATAACACAATAATTTAATGAGTTTTAATATGGATTTTCATCAATTATCGGCCAATTCTATTCAACCTTTAGAAATGCCAACCAAATAAAAAAATTTGAGATCCAGTTAGATAAATTTGACAGTTCATTCTTTCTTTCTTTTTAATAAAGAAACATAAGGAATGCTTTTTTATTGCGCAATTTCGCGTGGAAAATGTTTTTTATTGATGCTAAATCTGAACTATGAACGTGTCTTTAGTGAGGGTAAATGCATTATTCTTTTCCGATTCAAAATTACGAAGTTCGCTATTTTTTGTCAATTTTATCTCGAATCTGTTTTGTGTTTATTTAGTTTGGCCTCATTCTTCTATCGATATTTTTCTTTTTTGAGCGGGGTCATGGCAGAGGGTCAGCGAATGTTCGGTAGATTTCCATCAATTTATTACGCCCAAGAGAGAAAAGCTTAATCTATATAATACATCATGGTTTGAATATGTCAAAAAAATTATAATATTCATTCATTTTTATGCAAGAGCTAATTGTATACGGGGTCTGTTCGAAAAGAAGTTGAATTTTCATTTTTCCTCAAAATATATTTATTTATTCATCAATTTCTGTTTTATCTCTTTCAAAGTAGTTCCCTCGATATAATGCACTGTTTTTTCTAATCCTCGAAGCAGTTCTGATATGAACTTTTTGGTATGTCCTTGAGCTCTTTCAGCGATTCGGTTTTCATCTCCTCAATCGTCGCAGAGGAACAAATCTGGTGAATACGGTGTCTGAGGCATGATTACGGAAATGTTTTTGGTAAAAAATTACGAACAAGCAATGACGCACATTTTCTTCGTATTGCTTCTCACAAATGGATCATGTCCGAATAAAAACAGCTGAATTGTCATGTGGCATTTCAAGTGAAACTCAGAAAAATTGAAAAAACATACAAGTTTTTAACCATGTATGGTCGGTCTGTATGATGAAATATTATTTTAAATTAGTCATTCCATATGTTTTATCTTTTATCACTCACCTTCCTTGATGAGATCATCCAAATCCATTAGGTTTTCCAGGTTTTCCAGGATATGAGAGGCAACCTCCGCCTTGGTTTCGCAGGCTGCGAGATCGGCGTCGAACTTGATGTCATACTGGTCCAAAGATGTCTGGTAGAGGGACACGTCGACCAGAGACGCCTCATCGAAGTCGAAGGGCGACCTGGGCTCCTCCTTCCAAAGCAACACGGAACTCATTTCGAAGTCGGGTGTTGCTCAAAAGAATCGGAAATTCGGAAAGATTTGTTGAAGATGCTTGTTGCGATGCCGAAACGGCGGATGGGAAAAGCGCCATGATGGCTCTGGAAAGAAAGAATGTGTTATGTTGGTGGGCTTCATGTCCAAAAGTGGCCATTTCACCTTCATTTAAAATAAACATTAGTTTGTGAATCTTTCTGAACAACTTTTCAAATTTATAAACTATACCTCAGTCAAAACTGTTGACACTTGACCACTTTGACATTTTTATAATTTAAATCTCCTTTGGACATCTATCAAAGAAATTTGGAATCAAGGTTAATTTCGTAAATAAAACTACAAGATACATTTGTTTTTTCTGAATTTAGGGAGACATTATGTTAAGCACTTATAAATTTCTCAGCTCGTTTTTTTAAAGGCAAAATTACTTTATAAAAGTTACTGATAAACAACTTCTTCTAGGTTTTTGGACGTTGTTTGCAGTTTTTTATACCTTGAATTTCGTTTATAACTGCGGTAAATATTATAAAAGTTGCAACAGATACTCTACCGTGCTTTGATATCTGCAGTACTCGTATACGAAACGTCAGACACGGTCCAAAACCCCGGAAGTATCACATTTATCTTTGCCTGTGAAAGTTACACTCTTTGAACACATCTTTCTTTGAGAATAATGTATTGAAGTTAAACAATAACTTATTTGGGTTAATTAGTAGTTTGTCTTTTCTACATCTGTAAGGAGTTATTTCTACTTTTTCAGATTGTGCTAGGTGAAAATTCATAAAACCGGTCAATAAAAACTGGGTTTCTATTCTCACACAACCCTTTTTCCTGAAATGATTCGTGTTATGAAATTTCTCCCCTATAATTACTTATATCTATACTGTAGAAATGAGAAATCCTCCTGGACTTTACTGTACTGGAGTTGACAATTTTATGCAAAGCTAACTCCTTTATGCAAAGCTAGATACGAGTCTCCTCTCCAGCCGTTGGCTCGGCTGGAGAGGAGAGTTTTCAACTCATGGCTGGACGGAGAGCAGCCGATTCCGGATTGGTTTGTCGAGGGGCGGACCGTTCTCATCCCCAAAAGTGGAGATTTGTCGATTCCTAAGAATTACAGGCCGATAACATGCTTAAATTCGTGTTATGAATTGTTTACAAGCATCTTTTACACACAGTTTACCGAGTGTTCGAACGGATATTTGAGCAGAGGGGGTCAAAAAAAGGAATTGCTGGATGTAGAGAACCTGCTCATGGATGGATGTGTAACGCAGGACTCAATACAATATAAGCGTAACCTCTCTGTGACCTGGTAGTGGTAGTGGAAGAGTATACGCATGCTATCGGTATGAAATTCGGGATAGACAAATGTGCAATAGTCCATCTCAATATTGAGTTGCCTTTTTACCAGAAACAATGGATCAAGATTTTCAAAATAATGAGAAAAATAAGGTGTTTATATGAAAGCCATTTTCCGGGTTTTCTGGCCGTGGTCTGCAGGTTTTCATGCCGGACGTTTCGCCTACTGCTGCGGTGGAAATTTTCAAAGGCGTTGTGATATCGGTCGCAATACTCGAGTTGTTGCGCGGGTTGTTGTTCCTGTCGTATCCAAAAGTTTACATTCCTAAATTAGGTATTTCTTAATGAGTTGAACATGCATGAAAATATTTCTTTTGATCAGGCGATAATCGCATGTCGAGAGAAATGAGTCGAGTGGATGATAATCTTGAACTGCAATGAATGAGAATATTAAATATAGTTTTTGTTTCAAGAAAAAGCAGAAGTGAACATGATATTGGAACCTCTGAAAATCTTGTACCTACATTATGAAATGGCTGTTCATGTTGAATCTTATAATCATATCTAGGAATGATTGGGGCTTTCGCGGCCGAGGTTCTCAGTATCACTATTTTTCTGGTTTGGAGGCTGTCGTTTTTTGAATTTCTCCCCCACGTTTCGCTGGTGCTAGTGACTAGCTTCTTCAGAGGTTTGTACATCCTGAGTTATCTCCGATGACTCAATATTACGGCTACGTGAGGCGTATTCATGTTGACTCAGGTAGTCTGGTGTGCTAATATCTGTACCCGAAATGGATAAAATGTGTGGAGCGTGTTCAGTTCGATTCAGGTAGTGTGGTGTGCTGATACCTGTACCTGGATTAGATAAAATGTCGACTCAGGTAGTTTGGTGTGCTTATACCTGTACCTTGATTAGATAAAATGTGTGCGGCGTGTTTATTTTGACTCAGGTAGTTTGGTGTGCTGATACCTGTACCTGGATTGGATGGAATGTGTGGAGCATGTTCATTTCGACTCAGGTTGTGTGTTGTGCTGATAGCTGTACCTGGATTAGATGAAATGTCGACTCAGGTAGTTTTGTGTGCTTATACCTGAATCTTGATTAGATAAAATGTGTGCGGCGTGTTCATTTCGACTCAGGTAGTGTGGTGTGCTAATACCTGTGCCTGGATTAGATAAAATGTCGACTCAGGTAGTTTGGTGTGCTTATACCTGTACCTTGATTAGGTAAAATGTGTACGGCGTGTTTATTTTGACTCAGGTAGTTCGGTGTGCTGATACCTGTACCTGAATTGGATGAAATGTGTGGAGTGTGCTCATTTCGACTGAGGTAGTTTGGTGTGCTGATACCTGTTGTTGGATTAGATAAAATGTGTGAAGCGTGTTCATTTCGACTCAGGTAATTTGGTGTGCTTATACTTGTACCTGAATTAGATGAAATGTATGAAGTGTATTCATTTCGACTTAGGTAGTGTGGTGTACTGATACCTGTACCTAGATTAGATGAAATGTGGGAAGCGTGTTCATCTTGACTGAGGTAGTTTGGTGTGCTAATACCTGTACCTAAATGAGATGGAATTTGTGGAGCATGTTCATTTTGACTCAGGTGATTTGGTGTGCTAATACTGGAACCTCAATCAGATGAAATATGTGCAGCGTATTCATTTCGACTCGGGTAGTTTGGTGTGCTAACACTCCTACCTGGATCAAATGAAATGTGTGCAGCGTGTTCATTTTGACTCAGGTAGTTTGGTATGCTGATACCTTCCTCATCAGTGTTACCACTTTTTGGGATTGAAGGCCGTCGATTTTTTAAAATTTTTCATGAAATTTTGTTGGTAACTAGCTTCTTCAGAATTTCATACATTCTGAGTTATCTTTGATGATTGGATATTACGTCGGCCTAAGGCGTATTCATGTTGACTCAGGTAGTTTGGTGTGCTGATACCTATACACGGATTAGATAAAATGTGTGAAGCGTGTTCATTTCGATTCAGGTAGTTTGGTGTGCTTATACCTGTACCTGGATTCAGTAAATTGCGTGAAGCGTGTCTATGGTAACTCCGGTAGTTTGGTGTGCCAATACCTGTACCTGGATTAGATGAATTGTATGTGGCGTGTTTATATTGATTCAGGTAGTTTGGTGTGCTGATATCTGTACCTGGGTCAGGTAAATTGTCAATAACATTCTTCGAAGAAGTTTAAAAATTGACGGCCCTCTAACCCGAAAAATAGTGATACTGACATATCTAGGAACGTATTAAGTATATAATGAAAACACTCTTCTTCTCAAAATTCAAACAGGCATTAGCTCAAACTTTAAGAGGTCCAAATTATTTTTCTGAAATCTTTCAAAAATTCATAACTTTGAGGATCAGCTTCTTATTCTAGAGGATGTTTGACACTCGGTTTCTCTACCTATCACTGCTACAGCAACAACAAAACGTATTACACAAGTGAAGTACTAGAATTAGCAAGACGTAGTGAAGTAGGATTAAAACTTTGATTGCATGACCGGACCTCAAACCGACAAGTTTCCAGAATACCCCACGAAAAAACATCGGTAGCCAAATCCCGCAAGATTTACAACACGCCGAGCTCGCATTTGCATCTTGCATATTCCCATTTCAAATTCTCGGGTTAATTTCAGTCTGTGTTTCAGGTGCAGAACCAGAGAATGAGGACGATAACTAATCTATTTCTTCTCAACTTGGCCGTGTCAGATCTTCTGCTGGGAGTTCTCTGCATGCCGTTCACACTTATCGGAGCTCTCTTGAGGGACTTTGTTTTTGGAGAAGTTATGTGCAAATTGCTTCCGTTTTTGCAAGGTTAGTTTGAATGGCGTCTTTCTAGCATGCGAAGTGTTATGACGTTTTTCTCAAGGATAATATCCAGTGGGTGATGGATTATACATCAAATTTACGACTCGAGATACGGAAAAGTTATAGAAATACGTTATGCAGATATTCTCGAAATACAAGATAATAAAAGTGTGATAACTTTATGGAAGAAAATCAATTTTCACAACAAATTTTTTTCTGTTGAAATTACTGGTAGACATCTGTTGTGTGAACCGTCATCCGACAATATCGAAATTATTAGTGCCAGTATCAGCATCGATGTTGTAACTGAAGAATATATGAAAAATGTAGTTTTGGAAAATTTCAAAACAAAATAATTACTGGTCATGACTGCATTTCGAGTTCAAGTGTAACATTTATAAGATCCAATTTGATATAGTGGGTATCTCCTCAAAAAATCCTACTGAAAGAAAAGTCTATAAAACATACAAACGCAATTATGAAACAGCAATATTCCGGAAAAAAGAGAGTCAAATAATCATTTCGTAGAAATATCCAGAATCAAATCGAAAGATATTGGGACGTTAGTAAATCACGCACGAAATTCTGCTTGTAACTCAAATTCCACTCTAAATAGTATTAGCCGTAATGAATTTGATATATATTTTTCTCTAATACAGCCGAGGATATTATCAAATCCTTGACATTCTGTGATATCAACATGGCAGATTTCTACTCTAACTTTCCTACATCTTACACTCTTACCTGTGATCCATGAAGATGTAGTACGCTCCTTCGAAAAACTCAAGAGCTCAAACTCCTATGACATAGCCTTATCATCGAAGAAACTTCAAATTATCTCATCGAACCGTTAACTATCCTCATCAACGGCTGTTTTCTTGAGGTGTTCTTGACAGATGTATCGAAATTTAGCAAAGTTATACCTACCTATCTTCAAAAAAGGAGATGATAATTTACCTGACAATTACAGACTTATATCTATCACACATATCTTGGGAAAAATAATAAAGGTAATAGTTGAAGAACGTCTGATAAACTTTATGAATAAATATAGTATACTCCACAAACATCAATATGGCTTTATGGTCAGACACAAAAATTATGTCTCATAGCATTCCTCAGGGATCTGTACTGGGACCTACATTATTTGTCATCTTTATAAATGATATTTTTCATCAAGAACTGAAAGAAAAATCAGAAGAATGGTTCTCAAGAAACAAATTGGAGCTAAATAGGAATAGAACCCAAAATATCATTATATCATCAAATAATCACTCAACAAATACCAATCATGATCAACTGCTTGGCATAACTGTCGATGATTCACTCAAATAGAAAAATCACATTGATATTTCGTGTAAAAAACTATCCAGCCAACTTTATCTACTTCGTGGGCTGAAGAAAGTTCTGAGCACCCAAGCACTAATATCTTCCTATCATTCACTATTCCACGCTCACCTGACATATGATGTACTTCTTTGAGGTAGGTCTTCCTATGCTCTCAGAGCATTCCGTGTGCAAAAAAGCTTTCAGGATTATAGCAGGTGTCCCACTTAATGAACATTGCTAACCACTTTCTGTAAAATTTAAAATCATGCCATTGCCTTGTATTTTCATCTACTACACAGTGATTCAGATTCACAAGAATAGAAGTATATATTCTTTTCATTCAGACTACTAAGACTACTACAATTACACTACCAGAAATGCACAAAAACTGATACAACCCCCGGCAAGCTAGAAATGTCAGTGCACAATTCACTGGATATCAAAATCTACATTGTCTTGCCTTCTGATCTAGTGTTGTTGAGCATGAATGTATTCAAGAGGGTGAAAAAATATCCTATAAATAACAGTTTTTATAATTCCAAAGATTACATGAACTGTACATATACAAAATGATTTTGAAATTTTCATGTTTTTTATTTTGTGCTGTACCATCATGAAGTTTACCGATTTTTTTAATTTATACACAATTTTGTACATCGTAGCCATATGTTTCTCTGACTTGTATAGATGTAATTTACACATAACATGATCAAATGAATCTATCTATCTATGGAACACTATCTTCCTCAGTGGCAGACATCGATGTTTGTACCCATATGTTTCTCTGACTTGTATAGGTGTAATTTACACATAACATGATCAAATGAATCTACCTATCTATGGAACACTATCTTCCTCAGTGGCAGACATCGATGTTTGGGAATAAGACACCTGCTTCATTGCCTCTTCAGCACCAATCTGGATTACAGTGAAAAATGAAGTACTCAATTTATCCATAACACTTTGAATTTTTCTCAATGTTCAACATATTGTCCACATGAATACTTCGGTAGTATAGTTATTGCGAAATAAGCTACATCGTCTTTTTTGGTTGAGAGAACAAATGGAGTCACAAATGATTTTTCCACCAAAAATACTTTTCTCCATCGTATTTCTATATATGGATCAATTGTGGAGAAAAACCTTCTCTCAACATGTTCGAATAAATATTATTTTTCTTTGATTTTACCTGAAATGAAAACTTCGGAGGCTGTAATTATCCGAAATGCTTTTGAGCGAAAATATTATTTTTTTATCGATACCATATTGTGAGTTTAACCTATCGATGATTCTAAATACAAGAAAATGTCGTTCATTTTTTCAATTGATGCAGATGTTATTATAGAAATGTGGGTATTTGACATATATTGAATTCATTTTCTTTCATTTCCAATTGATTTTGAGAAAGCGTCGTTGTTTTTCCTTGCATTATTTTCGCTAGTATGATTTTTTTCCAGTTTTTTCCACATGTTTCTTGATAAGACAACAGTGCTGCATTGAGAGCATTGATAATGTTTTTATTTTTTGTAATAAAAACTTGAAATGAAAGTGGTATAAGTTCTTCCAAAAAAAACTTATCGTTACCAGGGTCTCAATACAGTTTCTCTTCCCAATCTAGAAATTTCATACATACATCCTGGGATCGAGATAGCATGGTGTCACTATCTAACAAGACTCAATCTCGTCATCATTCGTGTGCTCGTATTTTATACTCAAACGTAGTAAGTTTGGCAAAAAATTCCATTATATGCAGATGACCAATGGAAAATATGTAATTTTTTTGACATAAGTCAAACATAAAACTTTTTGATATTATGGTGAGTCAAAACTGCGCTGTCTGGTGTTGGATCACAAGTCCATCTCAAATTGTGTAGTGTAAAAAAATATGACGAGCGCGAAACGCTTAAGAAAACTGAAGGCTTTGAATTGATAAGGATTGATATTGTATCCGTTTGGAGCTCTCCGGCTCGGCATGGTTACCACCATCCCCTGACTCCACATTGATATTTGAATAAATCCACATAACACATAAATATGCCTTTTGAATCACTCCGTACATTGGCGAAAACCGAGTGAAAGTTCCTTCGGAAGTTTTTGAGTACTTTGCGTTTAGACAGCCAAACAAACGCACTATGGGACAGACTCATGCGTACCCTCTCAAAAATAGGTTTTGAGAATGTTCGATATTGAACATTTCTCAATGCATATATCTAACTGAATGACCTATACATATTATTCATGATTGAAAATCAATTATTTTTCATTTTTTCTTAATAAAACTTGACTTGCAAGTTGACGCTCAAAATAATGTCACTTGGAATAGAATTGCACCAGTATACATCTTCATGTTTTCATTATTTTGAATGTGAATATGTGAGTGTGATACATGATTGGAAAGGTTAATAAGTACCTGATTCAATCCTTGATTGGTAACGTGTCGTCTGTGAGACTGCAGCAATTTTTATTTTCGAGGTATTTCTAAAACGGTCTAACTGTTCTACAAATCACGCCACCTAATCTATTGCTAATTGTGTCCCACCTATCATTCAACTGTGAGTAAATTTGAGTGAACGACGTCTTAGAAATATTTAGTACTTAGTTGAGCACAGTCCGAGAGACGGAACGTTTCAGTTTACGTAAGCATTTCTCGCGACTCAAAGTAATGGCGGGTCCGTCAAAACGGGTACGTTATGGGGATGAAGATTATGATGACACTCTT
>WOGR01005312.1:0-13917 GCA_015342045.1 Leptinotarsa lineolata | reverse complement strand
GTTCATTACTTGATGCTTAAGGTGTGATTCTGTGAAATTTCACATTTTCAACTATTACTGTCTATGAGTTATGATTTTTTCGAAGTGGTGCTGTAACTGTCAAATTTTTCAGAAAAAAAATAATATCTCGAAAACTAACAAATTTGGGTATAGGCCTAAAATATGCTGAGAAATTCAAAAATGTGATAAAATATAGGGTGTTCTATTTAAAATAAGGAAGTTGCCCTCAACTTCCGGTATAACGGAAAGAGACCGGAAGTTGAAAATATTTCAGTTGAGAAGGCCATTTTGTAAAACCCACTACCACAAAATTTCAAGTTTTCATTTTGAATCTTTATCTATATAATCCTAACGAACGCTCGTCGTAAAAGACCTTGTATATATGGTAAGATGATGGTTGTGAGTTAAACTGATCAAGCGAGGAAGAAGAGGAATATTTTTTCAATTGTCTTAAACCAGGGAAGACTGACAAAACAAATTCCAAAAGGATCGAGTCAATAATATCAGCAAGCAAACTGCGAAACGATAATATTTATGTATCATTGGAACAACGTTTTACAGCTAACCCTAACTTAGTTTTACACTGCCACCGAACTTGTGTCTCAACCTGTACTTCAAAGACTCATATAAACCGTGCCTCGAAACGAAGTCTGTTCAAAGAAGATTTTCCGCTGCAAAATAAAAAAATTGTTGCGCTCCGAACCAGATTATTTCAATTTTAGGAGATTTTGAGATTAGTGCATAGATCGTGATCCAAAAACTCCATGTCGCTACAACCCATACTTACTTGTAACGTCAGTAGAGTTAAAGACAGGAATTTTAGACGTGTGTTATAAGAGACACGCATATAGGCTGAAGAGGTACAGTTAAGGGTTTTGGGAGCGCCAAGTGATTTACATGCAGCAAATATACGGTACCACTGGAAATGCTACAAAGTAATTACGAGTAACCGTAACATTAAGGCAGCAAAAAATAAAATATCTTCCGATGATTTATAAGAGGATGATATTGCTTCTGATGAAGTCGCACAAGAAATAACTAAAAACACTGCTCAAATATGGAATAACGTTGAACTACACAGTTTATATTTGAGTCCCGGCGGAAGTACCCTTTAAAAATGACATTTGTTCAAAAATTGCAAGATAATTTTGAGAAGGAGTTACATGTATTATCATCACCAGGAATTGCAAGTCTTGTTTTATTCCGAAAACATTGCACATCAACATTAATGAGTACCGAAAACGACGAAGACATTATATTGGAACACGTGAAACCATTGCCATCCATGATAAGAAAGGAAACTCTAAAGGCAGGCAAATCTAAGTACCATGTTCCAATCAACATCCCCACAGTCAGTATAGAATGTAGTCAAACATTTTTGCATCTCCTAAATGAATTAAAGACACCCAATCTAGCAACACTTGCGATAGGTAGTATTGTTGCAAGTTTCCTGAAAAAAGCCCCAGTTCCACTTCAAGTTGCATTCTCCAACCCTCTGATGAAAAAGTCACTTATTGAAGAACTTAGCCATTCCATGAATTCTACAACCTACGAAGAATATAAGCGTTTCCGAGTATCTGTGACAAAAGCTTGTAGTGCAAACTGTTCACTAAGAGATATTCAAGAAGAAAAAGGTCTTGTACAAGTTATTGGAGACAATTTTCATGCAGCAATTTGATCTGCATAACTGTGAGATGTAACTGTAGGGCAAATAATATTTCATGTAGCTTAATGTGTCAATGCTTACATGAAGGGGAAGTGCTGTAATCGAAATACCAAAATAGCTCAATCAATAAATGAAAGTGACACAGAAGAAGAATTTCAGTTTGATTTGAAATTCAAAACTATGTTATTTTGAAATGTATTTTTTTTATCAACTCAATATTAACAATTGAAAAAGTTTCTTGATTTCTCATTCAAAGCATTTGAATATAATTTTGTCAATTTAGTTCAAAAAATTTTTTTGAGTAATCACTCTTGCATTAATTTTTCACCAAAAATGACGTCATATTCTGATTTCTTGACCTAAAAAACATATGATATGAAATTCTACATGACAATATTGCGTCGAAACGAAATTTTCAATTTTTTGGGCGCCACCTTGGACACCATCTTGGATTATTCAAATTGCTCAAGCTTGGCAGAGCGAAATCAATTGGATAAAGAATATACATGACATAAGCATTCAAAACAGTGAAAATATTCTATTCATACCTCAAAACAAGGTTACCCTATTATTTGACGTTTGGCACCAGACTATTCCTTTCTTTAAGTTCAGTGATGCAGCCAAGACAAGCGAGCCGATCAACACCGTCGATTCTCAGCAGTTGAAATAATCTCGATGTAAGTGCACACTACTATACTATTCATATTAAATTCAAAGGGATATATTTTTAGGAGAGGTTAATTTTTGTTTAAAGAAAGTTTTTTGGCTATCTACAAACAATTTTTTGTTTAATTCAGTATTCATATTCAGTCCAGCAAGTATTCATCAATACTCGAATGCGACAAGATGTTAGTTCATCACCTCCTACCTCATCACCTCCCCCAGGTTCTGGTGATCAACCCGACAGGCGAGGATGTTAGTCCAGGAGGTACACCGCCACCCCCGCCTGAGACCGAAAAATCAGAAGATTGGATTTCATTTGCAAGATCTATAAGAAGAAAATATTCCGAGTTGCATCAAGTCTACAACGGATTTGATTAAAATATAGAGCAAAGAGGGGAAAAATTGGTAGACTGCAAAAGCAAATCTTTCTCTTTGAAGTGGAGTGTGAGCAAATAGCTACAGTTCAACAAGAGAGATCTGTTAACATGAAAAATCTTGCACGTACAGTTGGGGAGTTGGAAGAATTTAGCATGGAGATACAGGAAAATCCCCTAATATATCTTTTGTAATATTTTTTGTATGCTGTTAATAGAGTTATGTATGTATGTCACTTTCTAATCATATCCAAAAGTGTAGATTTGAATATTTATAATTGAAAAATAAATAATGACAGTAACAAATATCGGTCATTTATTTTCAAAAAAAAAAACAAAATAAATTTATGTAATATATAACATTTTCTAGTCATATGTAAAAGTGTATAATTATATTTGAAAAATAAATAATGAAAGTAACAAACAGTCATTAATTAAAAAAAAACTAAAGTTATGCAACGTATGTCACTTCATAGTCATATCTAAAGGTGAATATTTGTATATTTATTTTTAAAAAATAAGTAATGAAAGTAAAAATTAAGCATTTATTTTCAACAATAAAACAAAATAAACTTATGTAATATATGTCATTTTCTAGTCATATCTAAAAGTGTTTAGTGAATATTTAAAAAAATAATGAAAGTAACAATAAGTCATTTATTTTCAATCTCTGAAAAAATAAACGATTGAAGTATTGATCAATATGTGTTGTCAATATGTGGCATCAATGGCAAATTTTGAAAAATTTCCACATCCTATATTGAGATTGTCGATTCAGATTAAGTCAAATCAATAGATTTTTTCCAAAGAAGAGAATAAGTATATTCTTCAATACATTTAAAGGTCATGTATCAGAGACAAAGTCAATCGTCAAGGTCAAGGTTATATGACGTGCTCATAACTCAATGTCATTCAGATTTCCTCGAGGTCCTATGGCATACATATAGCTCAATGTCGTTTGATGTCATTCAATGTTAAGGCCGAATGGTTAAAAATTTTGAGCTCCACACTGCGAATAACTGACTACTTGTTTACTCATCATGAATCGAGTAACACCAGTTGTGCAAGAAGCTGATTCCACAAGTGAGCCTCATTTCGTTTCTTCTGAGGGTCCATCCTATGGAAAGATTCAAGTTGAAAATATTAATTCATAGTACCCGGACGAAAACTTTGATGGCTATTCAGATACCACAATTGATTTGGATGAAGTACATGAATTTGAATTCGAAGCGAATGAATTTAATCAGTTTGACAATCCAAATGACCCAGATGCTAACTTTATTGTAATGAACGAGTTTTTTCCAATCTTTCGGGAATCACCCAGCCCCGACCTTATGGAGCCGTATTTGGATGAAAAATTTGAATAACAAAATCAATTCGCTGACTCCCAGAAATCATTGTGATACCTGATTCCCCAGATCTCAACATCGTCATTATCGATGATGATTAGCTTAGGTTAGTTTTCTCGGAGTGTACATAATTTGGTTGGTGCACACGGAATACTGCGTGGTTTGGGGCAGTGTACAACCCGATCCAATATTTCATTATCGTGCCCGGTATGACCAGCCATTCGTGAACTCCAAAGTAATCGAAGGCGATAAATCAATACTTCGAGTTTATTCCAGTGAACATAATCTATATGGTTATTTCTGATATATTGTTTTGGATGGGTATTTTGACTATGCTAGCACCTTCTCTACTAGAGTTTTGCAGTGGGTTTCCATTGGATAATAGTGGTAGAATTATTTCACGATATTTCTTCCAATTATTCGATAGTAGACCCTGTTTTCTCTCATTGTATTTATATGCCACCTTTGTTAATTTAAGTATATCACCATAAGTGGTCATATCGAAAGAGGGGATATTTATTGATGGTACTTTCATGAATATCAATTTATATAGTTATGGAGTGCCCTGATAAGTGGCAATAGTGTCACCATTTTTCTTGAGCATAATTTTGTCATCGATAAATTCCACATCCGCTACACCCATTTGTAAATTTCCCGTATTAGTGTACATGTGTACTCCCAAGACTGTATAGTTACTTCCATATGTGCTTTTGTAATTCATCACCATTATCAAGTGCATTATGTGATTCTGAATCTGAAGTTGTCATTAAGAGGTTGAAGATTCTTCGAAAAAACCGCTTCAAATTACGGTTCCAACTCACTTTTAATTATAGTTTTGATGGTGAATGGTGTATCACTCTTTGTTTCCTGCATCATTTGGTTCATTCGAGATGCTCCTCCAGTATTGCAGATTTTGCATTCAAAGGTGTTATTATTGGCTCATAGATTATCTCGAGTGATGATTGATTACCTAGGCGACTACTTTCGAACGGCATCCGTTGCTTCAATTAACATTCTTTTTAAACATATCTCGTCATCAGTTTTCCCTCGATATTGTTTTCATTCCAAGAATGTGTACAATGAAGGGTCGTCTACACTATCTAACACTCGAATGATTCAATTATTTCAAGAACGTCAAGAATATATGAAAGCATCGAATCTTTTTCGATAAAGTCCATATAACACTTCTCGATCCTTATCAATTACCAAAAATCGATATTTATCTTTCAACGTCTCGCAGATATATCTTGAAATTGTTTATATGTCACATCTGGTAACACATGGTCGAAAAAAATATTATTGAGATTTGTACTATCTTGTTTAAACAGTACAATTTTTATTATCTCGAATCAATTGTTTTGGGACACGTGAATATGTTTGGGCTAGATAGAAGCAATCCACATTTTTATGACGACCCATACTGAAATATGATCGTGTAACATCCTGTTCCTCACACATAACATCATCAAAGATGAATATTGAATCCAGTTTGGCATCTGACGGCTCTACTATTTTAGCTGCATTATTGGTGAAAGTGTAAAATCCCAACCCTTTCACTTGGGTTAGGAATAGTTAGTCAACATCACTATGACTAAGTATTCCTAAAAAAAGCACTTAACTGCTGTAGACATACGGGTGGTGAATTGAAAAATTATTGTCTGCAAAATAGGTTTTTCCGGAATAACTTGGCAACGTCGCAATGGAAATTCGAAAACAAAAATTCCTTAACGAGCTTAAAAATATGGAATTTAATGACGTATTCATATAGTGGGTGTTCTATTTAAAAAAATATAACTTTGGTTGGTCATTCTCGGCTGAATTACCCAGTATGCGAGAAAATAATTTTGCGAAAAAAATTGAGCAGTTCGAATAATTGTTTCCTATGATGAGAATGGACTGGGGAATCTTGTTGACTCACCCTGTAAAAGCAGGGTTCCATATTGATTCCTTCATTTGAATGGGGGTTTTATGCCGATGCAGATCTACTGAACTGCATTCAAATAAAACTGGTAGAGGATTGGTAAATTCACTCATTAATAATCTACCATTCGAATTACACTAACCTGGCTATAATTATTGCGGTCCTGGCACCAAATTGCAGAAAAGATTGGTGAGAGGTGATCCGGGTGTCAATCAACTGGATTTTGTATGCAAAAACACGGTATTGCATATTTACATGAACCCAACAACCTTGCAGCTAAACACATAGTGGATCAGGAGCTTGCTGAAAGTGCTTGGAATCCATTCAAGGCAAAAGACGCTTCTATTGGAGAGAAAGGAGCTGCTTGGCTAATTACGAATATAATGAAGGGAAAACGCTGAGTTGGTACGGGTTGCAAGTCACCATTCAAGCAGACACGCATACAGAAAATAATAACGTGTTATCAAAAAAAAATCTAAAAAATATTGAAAATTCTAAGTTAATAGCTTTTGGTTCTGGAATCGTTAAGGAAGCGCGCGATGTTTCATACAAAGCGAGAGGAAGTGAATTTGCTGTCAAAAATTCTAGAAGAGCAGGTGGGAAAAAGAAAATTCGCACACTTCGAATCATTCTCATTTCTAAAATTGGTGAAATACTACCACTCATTCCAATTATGGCTGGTTTATCAGCACTAGAAAGTTTAGCCGGTGCTACAGCTGGCACAACGAAAGCAGTTCAAGCAGCAAGAACGAGAAGGGAGTAGCTGAGTGAGGCAAATAGACATAAAAAGCACATGGAGGCAATTGCTCTAGGTCAGCAAGGAAGTGGAATCTACTTGAAACCTCAAATAGCTCTCTCTCTAACATCGACCTCAACTATCACGCCAAGAAAATGATGATTCTATATTTTCGGGGGGTATATATGCTTGACGATTAGCCAAAATCAGAACCACACTGATATGAATCTGTCATAGTAAATTTGGATAGTCGACATAGTCGAGGGACACATCGGGTACCATATATAAAAAGCGGCACATTGCTGAAATATTTTGATACTTTTGGTGATTTACCCCTGTTAGCGTAAACAACAATTCAACACAGTATGGTGTGGTCATTTGTGTTTGAAATTTCTTCAGAACAAG
The DNA here is from genome assembly GCA_015342045.1 of Leptinotarsa lineolata. NCBI lineage: Eukaryota > Metazoa > Arthropoda > Insecta > Coleoptera > Chrysomelidae > Leptinotarsa > Leptinotarsa lineolata. The sequence continues at coordinate 6,803 of WOGR01005312.1, read as the reverse complement.
ACATGGAGATAACACCTGTGCAGGACAAGGAGAGTATCAGGAGGATGAGTCATTCATTGATCGCATATTCCAGAGTACGCACTTTACGAAAAATGAGTAGAGAATAAATCGCTGATATGCTGAAAGAGGTGTTAATTGGGTGTGCATCACATGAAATTGCATCTGTATGGGATAAGTTACCACAAAACCTACAAAATGATAATGATGTCTTGAAGTATCAGTACCGCCAAGACCATTACAATAATTCCAACGACAACAGCAGTAATTCCGATGTGAATGATGGTTCACCTACAAGAAAAAATTTCTGTTGTCATTTTTGAGTGAATGATGTGAATGTAGTTACACATAATGATATGGATAGACCGCCGAAAAAGCGACGATTACGACAAAATTTCTGCTGCCAGCAATAGAAAGACATGAATCAGCGAAAATTTATCAGTGATGCCACGTATATTTTCATTGTCGGTAAACTGTAGCGAGTTGAGCGCCAATTTCTATCCACCCATCGAATTTGATACCAGCAGTAATTATGGTCTGGGATTACATGGTTTCTATTCCTACAAGTCCTTTAATGTAAATGCTGATAATAATGTTATCAGCTATTTGCAGACAATCAATTCACCTCCACAATTATAAAAATTGCAACTGGGGAATATGAAACTGATGAAATCAATAAGGTGATTCAAAGATTTATCAAATCCAAAAAACTGGAACTAGAAAATGGGGTTGAAAAAAATATCGACGAACTATTTCTCCTACATGCAAACATCAACATCCTAAAATACGAAATGCGGTCGAAATATTACATCAATCTTAAACGTGAAAACACCATTGCTCAACTTCTGGGGTTTGATGACAATGTATTCGGCTGTGGTGAAACACATGAATCAACATTGCCCGTGAATATCAATAAGGTGAGAATAATTCGTGTGGATTGTAATGTCACAGCTGTAGCATATTCAAATGGCGATAAAATCCATAGTATCTTCGAACTTGATAGTGATGTAGAGCCCGGCTGACCAATTTCAATTGTGGAAAAATAATAGTTGAATTGGAAATGATAAAACTATAACAATCACCATTTATCATATGATGATTCACAACATCGACAACCTTCACTAGCGTATCATAAAAATGGGCAAAGGAAGCATCGATAAGTTTGGTCGCAGAAGCAAGGCTGTTTCAAATACTGTGAGGACAACCTGGAGTTGTCTTCAAATTCAAATCCGATGAAAACTTCAATATGGAAAATAAACGTTTGAAAAATATACCAGATCCTGAAGAGAGTACGTATTGTGTTAATCGTGGATATGTTAGTTTTTACATCTCAAATATGAGAGGAGAATCAAATTCTGATATTAATAAAATGAATTTAAGATAAGATAGAGTAGAGAGGTTCTCATTACGTTGGACTGAAATTAGTAGAATTTATAAGAAAGTGTGAGCATATGGAAAAGAATATCAAATCAATGCAATCTGATTTAAAAAAAAACTCGATAAGCATTCAAACAATTGAGCAAAAACAATGGTGAGTGATGATCAATTCCATCTGTGAAAAAAAAAATCAGTATAAAGCTGGAGCTGATAATATTGTATCTCAATATTTATTACTTCCTAGCGCTGAGCAGATGATAATCTTCGATAAAGCTATAAACCCTATAATTGTTGTTTCTGAAAAAATGGGGTTGTGCTTCAATAGCCAACGATTGCAGCAGCGTAATGCGTTTGGTGGAGGCTATTGCATTGCATTGCATTGAAAGAAGAGTGAATCTAAAAGTCGATTCATTCCACATGTGTTAGCCAAACGGTCAAGATATAGAATAAGCGATGGTTGCCTAAACTTTATCAAATCCATTGGCTTGAAGGTCTGATATAAAAAATAGTAATAACATGGCTACCATCACGACAAGTGATAAATTGGATATATCGAGGAGCTCATGTTCGACCATTCGCTCATTAGCCTTCATGAGCATACATGTGAGTCATGTGGTTCACCATATTACAGAAATTCAGATGAAATAAAAATTCCCAATCAATTTTCTTATACTCGATATTGCAGACAATTACATTTATATCGAGGAAAAGTTCTCACACCATCTGATGCTACGAAGCAATGCTACCTATTCAATAACTCCCTTGCTTTTCTCTTCGATGAAATTCGCTATGAAATGGGTGGTGAGCAAGTGGTTGTTGTTCGAAAACCTGGTATAACTATCACAATGAAAACGATGATATCATTCGTACAAACACAAGCAAAATCACTACTTCCAATTGGATGGGGTCTTGATGTGAATAAAAAAGATAAATTGGATTCCGTCAGCAATGTCATCAGCGGTAAATCAAACTTGAAGTATCTCATGGGTTTTGCTGAAGATTACAATAAAAGGATATTGAATGTGAAGTATGAGCTCATTTTGATTATAACACGCTCATTCAGAAATTCATTCATTGGAGAAGTCGATGCAGATTTGGAAATCAATAAAATAGAATGGAGAATCAGACACATTGTGAAGGAAGATCGTCAGAAATTGAAACTATTGAATCGCATCAATAAAAATGGTAATAATGCTAAAGTGAAAATGGCTTACCGTATGTGGGATATACATGAATTATCCACATTTCGTGATACATCCTTAGAAGACAACCAACAGTCTCGAGAGACCTTGATATATCATCATTGGCTTTCAAAATATCGACCAATCCAAAAATATATCAAATAATGTAACGAAATTCATACATGTGAATAATTATAATATTCGACTATATTTGAACTCTGAAGTATACCCATATGAGCATTGGAATCTGGATTTCGATAAGATATTAGACTCATCAGCCTACTATGCATATGAAAACTTCCAATGCAGCTACTACGATTAAGCTATGAGTGAACCGATGATAGATATTGGTAGCTTTCGCAACAATCCACTATTCATCATCGACGCTATGAAGTCATCCACTGTCGACATCAAAATAGAATTTGAAACACGCAAGGTGAAGTTTCCAACGAATAACAAAGTATATGCACTCATTCTCCACGATGCTGTTTTATCTTATAATTCCCTTAATGGATCTGTTCAGACTGGATTGTAATAAGATTGACATGTAATAATACTCACTTCAAATTTGACCATGTTTGAAGCGAGAGAATTGATACATATTTCATATAAATATACTTTATTTTCACTATTTACAAGCAGAATGAAGACATACTCAACACCTCCAATCTAAAGTATCAAATTTTACCAATGAGCAGGTCTTGGCACCACGATAATCCTCAGAATTTTGACCGATATATGTAAAAATTAATTTAGCTTTGGATGAATTTACTTCACGAATGATGTCTTCTGTGAATTGCTCGGTGAACGTTTTGGAAGCCATGATTTGAAAGAAGTATTACTTTTCTCATACAATAAAACTACTTGGATGGATTTACAATATCGTGTAGAAAGCATAGACATTTTTTCGATTTCATTACCTTTATCGACAATCAATGATGTTATGAGTCTCTGCTCACTTTGTTGAATAATCGCAAAATTAATCTTTTCAATGTTAAATTTCAAATTATCCATGAAAAAAAATAGTGAAATTACAGTTTTATAATATAAAAATATGTTCACGTCTATGACGATGACAACACTCACTGCTTGGATTGCTAGTTATTTACTGCTTCACCTTGGAACTCAACAAATACTAACCACCTATTCGAATACTTGAGATTATATGAACTGAATGTGAAAGGGGAAGGGGGTTCAAGGTTACAATAAAAGTCATGTATTAAGGACAAAGCCGGTCGTTAAGGCTAAGCTCTGTGTTCGAGGTCATATGACGTGTTCATAGCTCAAGTTAGTTGAGGATTTTTCCAAGTCATAGGCAGAGAATAAACAAGGGGTTCATGGTCATGAAAGCACACGTAACTCAAAGCCATTTCATAGGCAGAGAGGTCATGACGTTACATGCAACTCAAGGCCAAGTCAAGGGGTTCAAGGTCACAATCAGTGCGGTGGCACTGGGTGGGGATACAGTTGAGGGGAGGTTCGGAACCTACGCCTAAAGATATGATGGAGATATGTATCCGCTATCTGGGGCACAACCAAGATGACATCAACGTTTTCTTAAATTATTTGAATTCAAGAAAACCCATGATGAAATTTACGTTAGAAAGAGAAGTTCATAATCAACTCCCTTTTCTAGATATGATGATCAAAAAGTGTCAATGAATACTCTTGATATGACTGTATATTGAAGAAAAAAAGTATAAAAAAAAGATATAGTCAGATGTGGGTATAATAGGGCTGAGATAATTTGTATTTCATTTCTCAATCGGGAAGATGAAGTAACTATTATTGAAATGGTCTTGGAGGAAAACGCGTATCCGGAATACTTTGTGGAAAGAGTTATCAATGAAATTGAGAGAAACAGTACTGAACATATACAGATTCCACGATCATCACAAACCCGATTTGTCTACAAAACTGAAACGATTTCGTAACAGATATAATGTAATTACAACTTTAGGAATAGATACTAATACATTGGGATCTCTTTTGACACAAACTGAACCCGAAAATATCATTGAAAAAATTAAAAAGTGTTTCTGTGGAAAAAGTTATGTAGGGGATGTGAGAGAAAATTAACATGCTGAATATATATAAAAACAGAACAGATAACAAGATCAGGGATAGCGGAATGTATTCTGAAATCAACTGGTGATCACGCAATATAATGGAGGGAAACAAAATTTATCACAAAGACTTAGTAAAAAATGACATTCCTCAAATACTTCACATACTAGATATATTCTCCAACAGATATATAACAAGAGTATTTCAAATAACTCTATGGGAATGGATCTTAACTGAGTGAAAATGTTGAAAACGGAAATACGAATCTGAACTGAATTCTCAAAAAACATCCTGTACTTACGTAGACTATCAAATACGACATCTTTTTGAAATTGAGGCGTTGCGTTTTTCTACAGTGAATTTTAGATCATCTATCTGTCATTTCACGTCATGATCATACATTCACTGGAATTTAATTGTTAAGTATTTGAATTATCTGTGATGTTTAAATTATGAATAATTTTATTGTATCATTTGGCAAAAGTATCGATTCTTTATTATTTGAATTTGTTGCATTACTTCTTTTTACACAATCCAGGTACATGAAATCTTGTACTGTTTCATTGATTAGCAGCATATTCAGCAGCATGGTAGAACAAATTTGTAGTGTTCTACACTGCAGTTTTGAAATTCGCCTTATTGTTATATTCTATTTGACCATAAAGACCATTATTATTATTATTATTATTATTATTTCACCGTAGTGTGCGCTGGTCAGGTCCTTACCCCCAGAAGCCCCGATACATTCGAGAGGGCTTGCCAGCGTTATCAACCAATGACTACTCCTCACACCATGGGGTAAGTGATCATTGGGTCCGAGAATCATGTGCCCGGAGTAAGCGCAGTGAGTCAAGAATGACAGCCTTCTGCATCTGTCCGGCTATGATTTCTGCCTTAGTACGGCAAGCCGGTATGATTTTAAGATTCGAGATAGAGAGGGCATCATTCCATCAAGGACTCCAATAATCAGAATAACCATCTTGACAGAGTGGTCTGGATATAGTCTGCGGAGTTTGAAGAGAAAATCTCGATATTTAATCAGTTTTTCTTCCTCTTTTCGGACAATATTCGTCTCGCCAGGAGCTGAAAACTCCACGACATATATCGTCTTGCTCTGATAGTCGAGAAGGACTATATCAGGCTTATTAGCTTGTATTAGCCTGGGGGGTGAGGAACGAATAGTTCCAATAAATTCGGCACTTCTCATTTCCCACAACGGATTCAATATCCCCCGGAGCGTAAGACAACACCGGTGTCTCGTCAATACCGTAAGAGTGCCGTAGATGGTAATAAAGCACTCTTAGGGCCGCGCTATGTCGATGGATATAGGCCGATACCGCATATGCTGGACATGCTGACAGCAAGTGCATTAGGGTCTCGAACGCCTCGTGGCAGGCCCTGCACTTTGTGTCAGGAACCTCTATACCCATCACGCGTCTGCGGTAGACTGAGGTGTTGAAGACACCATCCTGGCATGCCATAATGAAACCTTCAGTTTCCGACTTCAGCCCACTCGACCTGAGGAAAGCGAAAGTAAGGCGCTTTGATAAGCCAAGATCTTCAATGTTATTGAAGAAGACCCCATGCATTGGCTTATCTTTGTGTTGTCGTAGAAGTGAGGTGAGCTCTGCGACTTTAACTTCCTGTCGCGGATCATGCAGAGAAGGGGATCCGAACTCCTGACGACTTTACATGCTACATCCAGTACTATTCTGTCATGTAGACACTCCGAACTCAAAAGTTTACGGCCTCCCTGTTGTCGGGGGAAGTACAACCGTGGAACTGACGATTTGGGATGCAAACTCCTATGGAGATGCATCATTTTTTGGGTCTTTACGTCGAGTCCACTTCAATACTCCAAACGAGTAGAGTAAGATTGGAATGGCAAGCATATTTGTTGCAGCATCTTTGTTCTTCCCCGACAGTTCCGATGACCAGATCTGTTGGAGTTTGTGCTGATACTTGCCGCGGAGAGAATTTTTCACTGCTGTTACCTCTTGTGAGTTGCGTTGTTCCACCCAGAGGTAAGTATACGCCTCTCCGGCATCCAGATGGTGAAGAATGCTTTAATCTACGAGCTGCACATCCTCTCCGTAGTCCCCGCATCGTCCTCTTTCGAGATGGACCATTGCACATTTGTCTATCCCGAATTTCATACCGATAGCATGCGTGTACTCTTCC
>WOGR01005311.1:0-13919 GCA_015342045.1 Leptinotarsa lineolata | reverse complement strand
GTAATTCTGCAAGCCTTTTGAGAATGAGCCTATTGGAATAAACCAATTTCAGATTAGCGAAGGCTTCTTTAACTATATGGGATACATGTTTTGAGAAACTGAGAGAATCATCGATAATCAGGATAAGGTTTTTTTCGCAATCTGAGAGATTGATCGTATCATCTCGAATGTGAAGTGATATACGGTGTCACGTTCTGTTTTCGGCGACTTTTCTTCCAAAGAGCAAAGCTTTGGATTTCGAGAGGTTAATAGGAAGGCAGAATTTTTCTGAGATATCAGTGAGTGTTTCGAGATCCTCGTTGATACGGCTGCAGGCAGGGCCGGAGTCTTGTTCAACGAAAGCCAGATAGAGTTGGGTATCGTCTGCATAGAAATGGGAAGTTACATATTTCATATGCTTGCAGAATTGGGAAGTATAGATGGTGAGCAACAGCGGGCCCAAAATCGACCCCTGAGGTACTCCCCGTGTTGATCCGATCAGATCTGATGTTTTGGAGTTAAATACGATTTTTTGAGAACGTCTATGGAGATAGGCTGCGATAAGTTGTAGTGATGGTGGAGAGAAACCTATATAGAGAAGAATAGCTATTAAAAGTTCATGATTGATCTTGTCGAAGGCATTAGAGTAATCGAGCAGGACTAGAACACAAAGCTTGTTTTCAGGTGATGTGTTCACCGTCAGCATTTTTTGCAGCACGGAGAAGTTTTGCATCACGGTCTGCAAGTGTTCGAGAGCCGAGAAGAGGCTGTCGACCGAGCTGGGATCGCTGCTGCTAGTGAATTTCGTGGCCTTCGCATAGAAACGACACAGGCGCTAGGCACAGTGCACAGTGCTTGCCTTTTCATTTTCGAGGTGCTCTGGGCAGCCTTGGTAGTTTGCAGGATGTTCTCCTTTGCAGGTAAAGCATTTTAGTGGCGAATGCTTTGGCCTTTTGCATTCCGTTTTAAGGTACCGGCCGGCACACTTCAGACATGCCGGGAATGCCTTGAAATTTCTCTGGGAGTGGCCGAACTTTTGACATCGGTAGCATTGTCCAATCTGAGTTCGGGGTCTTTGGGGTTCGCTGTTGACGCGGACGTCTTGTATCTCCTTGACCTCATAAATGCGGTTTTGTTGCCTGGGCACTTGGACCAGGACAAGCGGGAGTGGCTTATTATGGCGTTTCATACGGGCAATCGATTTGATTTCGAAGCCCTTATTCTTAAGGTCGTCTTCGATGTCCTTGGTTTCAAGAAATTCTGAGACTCCTCGGAAAACCATTGTCTTATCTAACTTCTTGCCTCCGGGTACCTTTTTCAGTGCCTGGGGTTTAGATTTGGCAGGTAACCTAGCCTGTTTTTTTGAGGCTCTATAGGAGATTCGGTATTGGCCGGGCGTTTTTCAGAAATAGACGCCCCTTCTTCCTGGTTTGATTCATTAACTGAAAAACCAATCTCATCTTCCATATCTACCTCATCATCAGAGGATTTCATCATAATACTCGGATCTTCCTTTGTCCAAATTTTCTTTGCGTTTTGCGGACGAGATAGGTGTGCGTATGTGCCAATTCTTGTAGGGAAATGCGATGCATTTCGATCAATTTAGACATAATCTGGAGCGAAAGCTACTTGTTTTAGCTGGTGACCATAATTATTTTGGTAACTGTGGCCACTTTCACTGACAGGGCTTTAACGTTTATACGCTGTGACGACTCGCACACTTGATAAATTGATTATTTCCCGTGGGGTTATCTTGAGTCGCAGGTGTATGCGATCAAGCCACAAATCTCAACGGTCAAATTTAGCCGTGGCAAACATTTGAACGATGTTATATTCCACATCAAAAGGTATTTCAAATGAATAAAAAATTAATTTCGATGATATCTCACACACACTTTGTTTCATCTGAATTCAAAGATAGAAAACGCTCAATGAAAGATCCTATACATTGATACTGATAATGTCTAAATATTCGTACTCTTGAAAATTTCTAGGTGCTACATCTATTTTTAACCTTTCTTTAATGATTTTGTTTATCGTGTTAGTGTTTTTATGCTGCAATTCAATTCTGAAATAAATATATAAAAATTGGTCAACGTCGTGTCTTCGATAACTCTCATACAGAGTAAACATTTGAATCCACATACTTTCCCAACTGAATTTTTGACCGAGCATACGATTCTCACTCTCATTACTCCACTTTACCCGGACTAACAGAGCAGAAAGCTCCGAAGAAATTATAGCAGCACACCACGATTCTAGTAGGTTCATCGTCGAAGACAATCCACTATCTAGACTCGACTATTCTTCTTCTTCTTCTTCAGTGCGCCATCGGGAATTGACGTTGATGCGAACGGAGAGAAGGCTGCCAAAGAAAAACGTCGGTTTTGTGATGTGCTCGTGAGTGACAGCAAAGACGAGGTGACCGAAAACGGAAAGATAGGTGCTGGACAAAGTAGTTACGATGATCATTCAGAGTTCCTGCGGCAGGCGCAGGAAGCGCTTTGGATGGCCGAGAACGGGGTGGCCAAGGGTCAGAGTCAAAGAAAGAAGAGGTAAAATATGAAATGTTCAAAATTGCATGTCACTCGAAGTTTTATTTGAGAAATATAAAACGTAAATACTGCTCAAACATTTTTACTCTGTCTGCCATTTGAATCGACATAAAGGAAGTAAAATGAAGAGCAGGGTTCTATTCTAGACTTAAAATTCGGTACTATCTCTCTCTGAAGTGAGAGATAGTACCAAATTTTTGAATATTGGAAAGAAACATCATCCATTTATTAGTACATAATTATTATCAAAGTTCAATATGAAAAATGAAGTTATTGATTGACTTGAACATAATTATTCGACTGTATTTGATCAAATCAAAAACAGTATATACCTACAAACTTCAAACAATTCACCTAACATGTTTTTATTGCTAACTTCAAATGATTTTCAATAATTTTCAATTATCTAATTTTGAAGTTTAAATTTCAATGGTAGTTTACTAATTTTTATATCAATTGGTATATAAAATTGTGCAGATGTTTGTGAAGGTGTTTTTGATCCATCTGTGAACCAACAACTATCTGTTCTTAATATTTCCTTCTCTCGGAGGATCCAGTCCTCTCTACTCGGGAAAAGTGTTGTATGAGGCAGTTGGAGGCATAAAGTCATAGGTCATTCCCAGAATGCTCTGACTTCCAGTATCAGCAAGCAGCTAGTGTACTCTGCATTAGATTGCTTTGTGCAATTGGCGATGTGTACACGTCTATATGCAGTCTATCTAGCCTCTCTCTCCAGCAAAATGTGGAGAAGAGGTAGTTCTAAGAGGATCTCTATGGCCACTGACGGTGTGGAACTGATGGCACCACAAAAAGCCAGACAAGCCTGTCTCTGTAAGCCAGAAAGCTTCTCCTGAGCCGTTTTCTGTGAAGCCTTCGGCCACCAGGCAATTGCTCCATAAGTGACCATTGGTCTGACAATCATCACATGCATCCAATGGATTTGTTTGGGACCTAAACCCTGAGTTTTACTACAAATCTTTAAAATATTTGGTTTTGTGTAAAACTTTTTCTAGGTGAGCGTTCCAGGTGAGTTTTTTATCGAGGATAATGCCAAGATATTTCACTTCCGTTCCAAATGGAATGACCTCACCATTGAGGGAAATTGGCGTTAAATTGTCCAATTTTCTCCTCCTGGTGAAGGGGATTATTACAGTTTTGCTGGGATTGACAAACATCTGCTCCCTCTGACACCGATTGTGAATCACGTCCATCGTATTTTAGAGGATATTACAAGGATATTACACGAAACATTGTCATTCACCTTCAAACAAAGGATATTACAAGCTACCCTTCCCGACGAGCACCTTGCCAAGATGACAAGGTCATCTGCATAAGCTTGCAGATCTACTTCTCTTCTAACGAGGGCATCAAGCAGACTATCCAACAGGAGCGACCACTGAAGGGGAGATAGTACCCCACCTTGAGGGCAGATATAACTTCCATGTGTAAAAGACAAAAATAATGAGAAGCAAAACGTCTTTTGAACAGTAATATCTCCACAAAAACACTTTTTTCGATAAATACTATAATCTTACAGGATCTAAGGTGAGGAAATCGTTTCCCATGCATTTTTCTTCGACACAAAAAAAACAAAAATGTCGTTAGGCGACAGATCAGGAGAATAATGGTAACGAGTTATTAATTCGTTGTTTTTCTACTTCAAATATTCGTTTATTTGAAATTGATTGACAATGATTTTTGGTGAATGTTACACGAAAAAGCAAATCTACTAGCTGAACAATTTGCGTCCCACTCCACAGTCGATTAACTGGGAAAGGTACCACCCACTATTGCCACACTAGAATCCACAATGCCGAAAATTAATTTTCGACAACGTCCAGTCAGGCGAATTTTGAAACAGCTTGATATCAACGAAGCGTCTTGTCCTGATGAAGTGCCGTCATCATACTTAAAAAGTGCGACAATGAACTCGCACCAGTATTTTGCAGACTTTTCAACCTGTCTTACAAGGAAGGGGTTTTTCCTTTTTGTTGGAAGATCGCGTTCAGCCTATTAACATCTTGAGCGATCATCAATATGGCTTTCGGAAACAAAGATCAACAGGCGACCTTCTATCGTATGTCACCCATATTTGGAATAACGCAATCGAGAAACATTAAGATTGAAGAGCTGTTGTGCTTGATATTTCTAAGGCCTTTGACAGTGTGTGGCATGAGGATTTGCTGGCCAAACTTTGATAATATGGCTTGTCGGATTTTTTTTGTGTATGGCTCTCCAGCTTCCTGAAAGAATGTTCCCTGCAAGAGGTCGTCGATGAATATCTCTCTGGAACTTCCTGAGAACCTTTTTAATCCGCTTTAAATCGCTACTTTTGCACAGGCACTGTTCTTGGAGATCCTTTAGAATTTTCCTGTAGTGCTTCTGTTTCGTCTTAAAAAAAAATCATTCAACAAAAAAATAATCCTCAGACAACTACTTTGGCAGATAAAATTTTAGGGCTGCTAGTTTTCCTTTACCTCAGTGTAAATAGTATTCAATTAGAATCACTGACCGAAAAAAATCATTCCTCTTAAACATTTGACATATAATTGTCGAGCTGATTTGTGGTTTGAAAATTCCAATTCCAAATCGATGATAATCTCATTAAAAACAGACCATTATACATCTTTTAAATCTGCTTTCCATGTGTTAAAAAAGCGCTGTTGTTTCCAACTGCAACACGTAAAATATTCTCACAATTACCAATATGGAATAACCCATATATAATATAAACAGTTTGGTGGCCCATCGCCCATATGACGCCACAAAATATTTAAAAATTAAAAATTAATACTGTAAATTGAAAGATGCTTGTAATGATTAGCGAGAAACCCGTTAGGTGTACTCATTATCTGTACAGCGAGTATATTTAAAGTACCGAGATACGAGTATATCCTTCGGCAGTAAAAAAACCAACCAATGATCATTAACTTTGATGTAATTATTTTGATACGACTAAATGAAATGACTATCACTTGAGACTTTACCACCCACCACTGAATGAAGAATCGTTTTCTGTCTTTAGCCTTCATTGCAAAGAGAAAACTAAATAAAACAGAAGTATAAAAGCCTATATTCCCGAGTCTTTTATGATATAGTAATGTTTGAAACATATAACTGGGAAATTGTGATTTTTTTACACCTATTACTCCATACGAGATAACAGTTTTTCTTGCATTTCGAGAAGTTATTCGATGCAGAAAAGAACTCAATCGGGAAAACAGGCTTTGTATAGAGTAAAAAGCACCACATATGAAAGATTCTCTGAGGGCAGTTTTCTGCTTATATTATGCTATAACAGTTATCAGATTTCTTATCTTATCTTTGAGAGGAGACTTATGAAATGTAGTAAAATGCACCCCACGCTTTTTACTCCGAATTAATTCATTCTGTTAATAACTTGAATTTCATTATAATTTTATTCTGTGGTGATTGACTATGAATGATTGTTTTGCCTTCTACTACCATAATATAAACTTTTTGTAATTAAAAATTATGTTCTATTTTTTAGTTTGGTTAGCTATAAAAGCGTGTTTTTTCAGTTTTTTGAACTATTATTTATTGTGGTTAAGGTTTGAATTATCTTAATTTTCCTAAAAAGGTTCTTCAGTGGGGTTCTAATTTGAATTGAAACATGACACAAAATTAAAATGATCCCGAAAAATTTCTGTAATTCGACTTCGGATAATGATTTGCTTAAGAATATTTGGAGATTTTTATGACGAATCAACAAATGGGAAAAGCATGATTAACAAACAAGGGAGATTAACAGTATGTGCATAGAAGACATTTCAGGAATTGTAGTGATATTTGCATCTTTCATTGAACCAACTTTCTAATTGATTTATGACAACGATACACTGAACAATTCCAAATTCTGCCTGACTGACATTTTAGAGTTTCAAACAGGTCCGATATGAATAGAGTGAGTGAATTGAGGAGATGAATTAGATTTTGCAAGACTGTTTCGCAAAATATTACTGCTTGTGATAATGAGGTTGCCGAGGAAAGAAAAAAATTAAATACTACTCTAAAAATTATACTATTTTATCAAACATTTTCGTGCATCATTTTTCAGTCCTCAGTGTATTCAACAGCATTAAATTTTACTGACAAAACATGACTCTGCATTAATGACACATTAAATTTGACAACAAAATGCTTTTCGGTTCCAATTTTAGTTATGGTTATTTACTTTTACGTTTTTCAATATAAATGGATTATACCTCATGAGGCACAGTCTCATTCTATGTGCTTTATACAGAGAAACAAAGGTCATCTATATTTGAAAAAACTCGTAAAATTTTATTTGCGCGGACATGAAAAAAAATTGTTTCAATACAGTGGTTTTATTATGGAGATTCAAGTAATATACTATACTAAAATTCCATAATATTACGCACTAAATTCAAGATCAATAGTTGAAAATCAAATAGAACTTCCAATTCAATCAAAAATGATTTATTTTGAATTATTATCAATACACAATTTTGTTAATTGGAATACTGTTATTCTTTCACGAATATCTTGTATTTTTTGTTTTCACAAATGACGAGTGACAATTAAGGCAACTTCCTTTTTTTGTTAAGTTGTTTATAGTGAAGAAATTAGCTGTGAATATATTCAAGATTCATTAGAAAAATGTTATTCTCTTGTTCTTAGGTACGTATTGAATCGATTCTTTTTCACATAGAGACATAATGCAGACATTATAATGATGTGATTTCAACCATTTGTTAATCCGCGTAAGGCACTTCAATTTTATGCATTTACGTTTGATGTTTTTAATACAAATCAACTATCGATTCATTATCGACTGATATATTTTTCGTTTAATAAAACCAAATTTCTCCTGAAAATATGTCGTTCTACAAGTATTTCTCTAATTAATTTTGGTAGAGTTTCAGTTTGACATTAAAGGCATACAGTTAAGCAAAAGTGGCTCTCAAGAAAATGCCCAGATCTTCATGAAAATGTTCGTATACATCTCAGAATTCAATGCAAACGCAATGAAACATACTTCTCTGAAAGAAGGGTTCCGCAAAGAGTTTCGCAAAACTATTTCCATCAAGTCCCCTGACGGAAGGCTAAATGGGAATTCATTAGGAAGTACATTAAATGAGTCCAATTCAAGCTTCAATTTACCGAGTTTGTAGTCATCAAAACTATTGAAAGACACAACTCCCCCTTTTCTGAACCACAATTGAAAACAAGAACGAGTGCTTTCATTCAGCGAACAAAGAGATTTTAAAGTAAAAATTACGTTCATAACGTTTGTCGAGTTCGAAAAGTTGATTGCTAATTAAGCGAATGAAGTAAACATTGAGTTTACGAGTTTCAGGTATTGTTGGACTTTAAAAGGAAACCTCTGGTGTATAATAAATTCAAAACACTTTTGCCTGAGTCCAGAACCACAATGCTCTTCTCGACGCGCGTTTCACCAACTAAGTTGGCTGTGCGAAAGTAGCGATCCAAGTAAACGCAGTGGTTGTTTATGAAATATTCCCCAAAAACTAGAATTGTTAAATTTCGTTTTTTGGCCCATATTTCTAATTATATCAAAAAAAGCGAAGGAACTTTAAATACTGCTTCATATTTGTTATATTCTGAGGTGAGGCTGATTCTCACATCTTTTGAGCGTTTTAACAGTTTTTCAGCTAAACACACTGGATCAGATCATGATGTTAAAAAAAGATTATTAAAATAGCTTTTCAATGTTTCCAATGTACGTTCAAATTACAGAAAAATTTAACCTCAACCTTGATATTTTCATTCAATATTTTTGGAGCTTATATTGATATTGTGAAAAAACATGAAAGAAGACAGTCCTGAAAAATATATCCAAATATTAACAAAAATTTGGAAATAAATTCTCAAAAAATTAATAAAAATCAGATATCATAGATACCGGTGTATATTTGGATATCCTTCGATTTTAGGAATATGATTTTCCTAGACATCATATTTTAGACTGTCCTATATATAACATTTAATACGATCATTGCCTCTAGTTGAATAACTTTGTTATTCACAACTTCAATCAACAGACACAAGAATCGCTTAACGACAAACTCGGAAATCACACGTCAGGAGAATCAAATGCCACTACAACAGTGAACCTCCGGAATTTCAATGCGATTCTGATTGAAACGTTCGTACTGAATTTTCAGCACATTCTCTAGTGGCCGATTATTCTAATACCGCTATGAACGTCGTTTGAACTTGTAAACATGTCAAAAGAAATATCGCACAAGATAACCTCGAACTGCTACTTTTGGCGTTGGCATGCTTTTGAATGAATGAAAATCACTACTAGTAAAAGGTACATTGCATGATTCGAAATAATGAATTGTTTCTGTGTCACGCCAATGTTTCATTCGGACCGGGGTTATTAGTCACGTGCCCCAAAAGATCAACTGCTGTGAATATCCTGAAAACACGCCAGCAGCAAAGCCTAACTAATTACCGCCTTAATTAAAATAAATATCACACGGAACCTCACTCAGATTGTTATTATAAATTGCACACCTAGTCCATTCTAGATTAGGTAAAAATTCAATGTTCAATGTGCAATATTCACAATATTCCAAATGGCGATGAAAGTAGATCAGATTATAGTTCAAAAAAATTTGTGATAGAAGACTCAAGAGGCAAACTGAGCACTTACACTTTCAACAACATAAAAGGACAAATGGAAAAGAGAAAAAAGTCCAAATCCAGTAAGATTTTGCGCTGATCCAACCGTTAGCCGTATCCCCAACTTTTGACTACTACCCGCACACTGTGATCTCCCCGATGATGAACCACCAGCATCTGCCTATGATGGTACAGTCAATCCTGTAACATCATCATCCCCAAGCGCGCGCTATCTATCACAGTGCTCTTTCTCCGATGTCCCCTTCTACCTCTGTCGCAGAATCGTGGGCAAGTCTTTTCAAATCCGACAACACCGACGTTTAGCCCGAACCCTTCAACAGTTTCGACGAAGACGTTTTTGACCAGGCCACCGAAAACAAGTACAACAACAATCTACCCAGAAGCCCCGACCAGTTTCTTGATCCAGAATATTATAGGATGGGCAAGTTTCTATCTGCACACACGATCGACGATACGACAGTGAGATTGCAGCCAAAGGGTCTTCTTAATCAAAGCAATTACTGCTACATCAACTCGATTTTGCAAGCCCTGATCGCATGTCCACCACTCTACAATTTACTGAGCAAAAAGATCTCTTCGAACGAGGGAAGGAAATCTACCCCGATTATAGTTGGAATGTGCCGTTTTGAAAGAAAAGTGAATAAAAATGCCGAGAATGACCAAGCAGTTATCATCAACAATGGCATCCCTTTGAGTCCGACGTGGATTTATAAAATATGCATAGCATGCGGACCGACTGGATCAAGAGTAGACAACAAGATGCGGAAGAGTTCATCGATTCTTCTTTGAATGGACTCAACGATGAAATGCTTGAGCTAATGGAGTTGGTTAAAAGTTATGCTGCTTTGAGCAGTAATTCAAGTAATAGATGGAACGTAATAGGATCGAAAAATAAGGAAATGCTTGAGCTAATGGAGTTGGTTAAAAGTTACGCTGAATATGATTCTGCTTTGAGCAGTAATTCAAGTGATAGATGGAACGTAATGGGATCGAAAAATAAAGGAAATCCAACCAGAAGGATCGACATCACCAGTACACCGATAAGCGACATCTTTGGGGGGCAACTAAAGTTGAGAATTCATCGTACCGGAGACCAAATTACTAGGAATATTCAGCCTTTCCTCACCCTGCCACTCAACACTGAAAGACTGTCAGGGAAGCGCTTAAGGTACTAATCTCCAAGAACAGTATAGAGGAGCTAACATCGTAAAAAACTAACACGCAGATCGGAGCGTGGGAGCAAATGATGCTCTGCAATTGCATCTGAAGTTTTTCGAATGCAGCGACGACGATTGCATGAAGTTTATCAAGGCTTTGGAGTTTGAATTCGATTTGAAAATTATTTCAACATTGGTATCGTCGGAAACATAGTCTTCAAATGAAAAGCAGAAGTGAAATGTAAAACTTTTTGTGGAAAAATTATACAGTGACCTGTTTAATCTCCAGATCTGAACCTAGTTGAATATGTATGCAAATACTTGAGGTTTGGGAAACGTCAAGATTAATAATCATTGGTAGCTCATTGTGAGTGAGAAATACTGGAAGGGATTACAGAGTAGTAACTAACACACTTTCTAGTTATTTTCATAAACTGGAAAACTTATTTCTGTAATTCATCGAATAGTATTTTACTCGATGATAATACATGAAAAATTTCCGGAAATATAAGTTAAATTTGCGTAGTTCAATCTTCAGCTACTTCAAAATCATTATGCGTACTTACGTAACCCATTCAAACGTCTTTTGACAATGATCTTCAAACTCACCTGTAACAAAAACAATAGAATTACTACTCAGGAAATAAATGTCTGTCATAACAATCAATTGGAAGTGAATCCTACAATTATTGTGGATAGATCATAATTCTGACCTCTACTTAATATTGGTATAATAAAGAATTGTTGTTTCAAGGATTTTCAGTTTTTTTTTTCGACTTAATTCACTATTGTTCATTAGTATAGTTACTCGACTGAAAATTCAAGGAGATTGATTTTTTTAGCGACTCTCAGCAATTACTCACCTTTCCTTTCCTTCAATTTTTCAAACGCGTATATTACGATCTTTTGTGGCATTTCACGATCATCAAAGCGAATCCAAACTATTTTTTGACAAGCAACACTAGTTGTTCGGGAAAATTGATTCTCTAAATCTATTGTCTATGAGATTCTCTTGAATAAAACGACTTATTGTTTAAGCTAACAAAAAATATACAGAGCTGTCTTGGACTTCATACATTTGGTAACCGCATGACATCATCAAAACCGTTGAAAAATGAGGAAGCCATTTTCTTTCTGATTCGTTCTGGCAATTTATAAATTGTTATTATCCTATGTAAAGCGATGAAAAACTAAAGTGTTTGTCATTCTGAAATATTCGAATAGACGTGAACAGAGATGTTTTTCCTACCATCTAGAATTATTCTCTTACTCTGTTTCACTTAATTAAGTATAATATAGAGGCAAATTAGTCAAAATTGGTTACACAATTGACTTATATACTATGATTTTAGCCTGAGTTGATAAACATTCGATTTTTTATTAAACCAGACCGCAAATATAAAGCATCCGTGATCCAACACCAAGCAGTACTGTTTCGAGCCGCTAAGATATCATCAGTTATGGTTTACATATTTGGTACTGTAATATATTAAATTAAAAAAAAGTACATTTTCGGGGATGATCTTCAGTATACTCGTATTATTTTTAATAAATATGTACTATGTTGAAAGATTTGCTGAATCGTAATTCTGTATTTCAGCAAGTGATGGAACTTTTTCGAGGTCATCGCGAGCTCGAGTAAGACTACTGAATGATGTTTATGCGAGTGCATGCAAGATACTTTATACGTAAAATAGCTAATTTATATATTGGACAAACTACAAAAAATAATACATATTGACGCTATACATACTGACTCACAATTATTAATGTATCTAGTCTGATAATACCGGAAAATAATTAGCACCAATTGGAACCATTAATCATCACAGCTATAACAATATTCAATAAAATTCATTTGCAAAACTATTTTTCAATATTGGCTGATAGACTAGAGAACAATAGCTCGTGATATATTATGGAGAGCATAATGAAATTCGATTAGTAACTATCGTTAGCGTTTTGGCAAATGATCAATAAACGAGCAGATGATTGCTGTTTGAAAATACGATTATTCAATGAAATACGTGCAATTTCGGTCGGCATGTGAATAAAATTGAAACGGCAAATATCATCAGCTGGCTGATTGCGATATGCTGCATGATTTGTTTCTTGCATGAAGTGGTTAGACATGTAAATGCAAGTTTGACAAGTGTGCCTAATCAATATTTTTATACATATAGGTATGCGTAAATTGGCTTCACCACCACAAAGTACAAGTATACTTGGAAAATAAGAAGAAGAATATGGTTATGAGATGAGAATCGTTTACTTTTTTCTCTCATTTATAGTCACTTCCGATCGCATTTATTTTTTCAACACCTTCGCCTAATTGTTATAATCTTTGGTTTCAACACGCCAAAGGCATATTATTTTATCAGATCACTTATCATTTGTGCAAACGGAAATTGTCCGAAGCTCATCTGAAAGCTTGCAAACACAGTCAATCATGAAGCTGCTTGTATCATTGTAATATTTATGCAAACCAATATTACAGACGTTTTTCAAAAGATAGGTTATAATGAGTGATTTTTTGCTGGTATCTTTTTGGCAACACTGTTTTCGACAGATCACGCGTGAATCGTGTCTTGTGTCATTGTCAAACTTGTTCAGTTTGGTCTATAATTTAATCATGAATCGACTTACGAATGAACAACACTTGCAAATTATTGAATTTTATTTTCAAAATTCATGCTCGGTTAAGAAAGTGCATCGTGCACTTCTAATTTATAGGCAGTTTCGTCGGCATACTGAGAGAGCTGTTCGGAAGTTTGTGACTAAATTCCGAACCCAGTTTACATTATTGGAGATTAAACCACCAACACGCATACGTAGAGTGAGAATCGAAGAAAATATTGCGGCTGTATCCGCCAGTGTTCGTGATGACAGTGAAATGTCTATTTGCCGCCGTTCGCAGCAGTTGGACCTCTGTTACTCCACTACTCGGAAACTTTTGCGAAAGGATTTGGGTGTAAAACCTTATAAGATACAGCTGGTGCAAGAATTGAAACCACCCGACCTCCTACAACGTCTAACATTTGGTGAATGGGCACTGGCAAAGTTGGAGGAAGATCCACATTTTTATTGAAAAATTGTGTTCGGCGACGAGGCTCATTTCTGGTTGAATGGATACGTTAACAAACAAAATTTCCGCATCTGGAGTGAAGACCAGCCACAAGCACTGCAAGAGCTACCAATGCATCCCGAAAAAGTCACTGTTTGGTGTGAATTATGAGTCGGTGGCATCATCGGGCCGTACTTCTTCAAAGACGACAATTGCCGGAACGTAACTGTGAATGGCGAACGCTACCGTGTGATGATTGACGACTTTTTGTTGCCCAAAATGGAAGAATTGGACATGCTTGACGTGTGGTTTCAACAAGACGGTGCCACATGCCACTCGGCACGCGAAACAATGGCCCAATTAAGAGCCGCCTTCGGTGAACAGTTTATCTCATGTTTGGGGCCCGTCAATTGGCCGCCTAGATCGTGTGATTTAACGCCTTTGGATTATTTCTTGTGGGGTCATGTTGA
The DNA here is from genome assembly GCA_015342045.1 of Leptinotarsa lineolata. Taxonomy (NCBI): domain Eukaryota; kingdom Metazoa; phylum Arthropoda; class Insecta; order Coleoptera; family Chrysomelidae; genus Leptinotarsa; species Leptinotarsa lineolata. The sequence goes on along the minus strand of WOGR01005311.1, from coordinate 37 downwards.
GGCTCATGTCTACAGGGATAAACCAGCAACGACTGAC
>WOGR01005310.1:0-13919 GCA_015342045.1 Leptinotarsa lineolata | reverse complement strand
ATTTCTTGATTGAATGATAACGAATATCAATTGTGGGCACTAAAATTTAATGTTTGCTCTTGAAATCAGAAATCAGTCAAAAACTAATAACCATTTTGGAATCTAATAATACCCATTTTGAAATCAATCTTGATATTATTTTTAAAAAATGACTTGTGAGAACTGTTTTTTTCCAATGGCTACAATAATCAAAATTTAAAAAACGAATGTTTTTTTCGAAATTCATTCTTCTATACTTCCCGTTGTGTTTTTAGATTGAAAAAACGAAAAAAAAACACATTGTTTTGTTTCTTAATTTCCCAATACAAGAGCTGCTGGAAAACCCTACAGTATCAAACAACTGATGAAATTTTGTATTAACCTCTCAACCCAACCAACTGCAATATACCAATTCGTGACAAGGACAAAAAAATTAGGACACCAAGCGAAAAAACACATCAATCAGATGAAAATCAAACCACTTCAAAAGCAAACATGAACAAGCAGGAACATCAAAAGCGTTCAGATAAATTATCTAATAATATGTTAAATTAGAAATAATTAAAATAAATACCATTATAAAACTGACTCACAAATTTTATTATATTATAAAACAAATTTGAAACAAACTACACTTTGGTAGTAATAAATAGTAAGTTACATTTGAAACTACAATAAAATATTAGAAATTGAATAATGGAAATCGGTAGTCTATAGTTTAATGTTCTGAAAAATTTTACAACTACTATTGAGCGATGCATTTACAGGATAAATAAATATTACAATTTGTACTATACACTTTAAATTACACGAAATGAAATAAAATATTTATATATGATTTTTGTACATGGCAAACTATGATTTACAATAAATTTAAATGAACTTATTTTTTATAATCACAGATAAATCGCTTTACAGCTGAGAGGTGAACCTATATCTAAAAAAACCTGCTGGTTTAGTCTTCAGTTTAATATTATTCGCACCTGAATTCACTCAAAAACAACTCGTTTATTTATCTTGATGATATATTTCGAATTATGTCCGTTGGTGTCTTGATGATTTTCACCCTTTATCAAGGCTTCATAATCCGTGTTCAGTCGTTTTCTTACTCTGGATGTCTTCATCATGATTACGTTTTCGCCGTTGTTTTCCGGGGCCTTCCTGTAAACTGCCTATTAGTAAACTAAAATTCCATAATAGTAGGCACTAAATTCTCAGAAATATTGCATTAAAACGAAAACATTGTCAGGTTGTGATTTTATGATAAAATATATAGAATATATAGATATTAAACAATATAGATATGATATATACAGGGTAATTCAAATTCGACCCCCACCATTGGGATCTCCTAAACTACAGGAGATACGTCGAAGCTTAAATAGGAGCAAAGTTGCGTTTTTTTTGTGCTTAACAAAATACTGTTTTGAAACTTGGAAAATTCAGAGTATTTCCGGAAATATTCGGAAAAACAGAAAATCGGAATTTTCGTAATTTTTTCTGGCGGTACTTATCAACATACTTCTTGACAAACATCATTTGGACTGACAAAAGTACTTTTTCGAACTGTGTGTTTTTAATAGAAATAATGAGCACATTTGGAGTGAAAAAATCCACGACACCTCAGAGAAGTCAGACCACAAGTTCGGTTTCGTTTGAATGTGTGGGCTAGAATTTATAACGACCGAATACTTGGACTTAATTTTTTCTCTAATACTTTGAACGGGGAAACCTATCTTCGGTTCTTAAAAAACGAATTCGAAGAACATATGGAGACGTTTCCTCTTGTTAATTATAACAGCTGCTGGTTTCAGCATGACGTGGCTTCTCAACACAATAAAAAAGCAGTTTGTGAATATTTACACCAAAGATTTCCTAGTAGGTGGTTAGGAAATTCTGGACCATCTGAACAGTTTTGGATACTTTCTTGTGGGGCACTTTAATGAACACAATTTAGAGAAAATATCATTACGCAATTCAGATCTATCAGAAGAAGGGATAATGTTAGGGCTGTACTTAATTTGAGATGACGAGCTCTCTAATGTATTCAAGAGGAATGCCATCATTTCGAACACTTGTAATACTTTTTGTGCATTTTTAACAAGCTCATGATTTCGGGAAAGAAAGTTTTTGGCTTTCTACTACTCCATCTTGATACAAAAAAATGTGGGAATCTTCCAAAGAAAGGAAGGAAGCAATCATTTTTAAAGAAGTAACTCTAAACATAGATGTGTAGATCATTCAAAGAAGTAACTTTCTGAAAGTAACTTCTTTGTATCTTTGTTGTAATCAAATATTCCCATATGTTTTTGTATCAGGATGGAGTAGTAAAAAGCTAAAGACTTTCTTTCCCAAAAAATTAATCACTCCTAAAAAATATAACCCATTCAATTTAAACAATAGGAACTGTATTCAACTCTAGATCATCATCAATCATCTCTGTAAATCTCATTGGTGGAATATCTTTATTGACCCTAGCACTTCTGCGAAGTTCAGTTTCGCATTTTTTCATAAATTCAGTGGCTAACTTTTCCATAGCGTGTTTTTGAGTGACTCGAAGGACCAATGTTAAAACTTTTTTTGTATAATAAACCTGTTTTGTACTGTTTTAAATATAACTTTATGCAACTCGACAAAACTTCTCAATATTTAATTGTCTCAAAACAAGTGACTAATCTGTCAAAATAAATAATAAATTCATATACAGTGTCTTCAACACATCTAATTTATGAAATTGAATATTGGGCCTTCACTGAATTCTTTCTCAATATTTTTATTCCTTCTTCATTCTTTATATGCACTCTTATTGATGAAATTTGAATCACATTTTCAATTTAGTTTTACTATAGAATAATAAAATCCAAATTGCCTAATAAATTGCTTGACCCACATGTAATGAAATTCATCCTGAAAAATTATCTGAAGCCGTAATTGATCGCATCAACTTAAAAACAACCCGTCCTCACCAAGTCAATATTTTTCAATTTCAACATCATAAGGTTTCCGTTGGACTCCGTTGTACAGTAAAATGTTTCCGTTCCGGAAATCAATCAATGTTTGTGGAAAAGTTAATTGGAATATTTGGAAGTATACTCCTAATCGCCAATTAATTTATTTCAATCCCTCTTTTCGATTCAATCTCTCCACGCTAGGTTTCAAATTAGTTCGCTTTTCGAACAGAAAACTGTGTATCCCTTTCGTGGAAAGCGAAAGTAAACTTTCAAAGTTAATTGAAAATCGAATCCCAGCCCGAGTTATATATGTGGAAAGGATCGAGCGGTAAATCAAAAAAGATCTCCAAAGTTTGGAAATGAAAATGAGCAAACTTTTCGGAATTTATTCTCATCCAATATGCGAATGATGCATTCCGGTTCAACAACTTTCAAATACCAAATTGTTAGATGAGGTGGTAGAAAATGTTATTTTTTTTATTATCAGGAATTGAGGAATCGTGTAATATCAAATTGTGATTATTATATTATTTTTCATTTCCTTGTAATATAAAGTACATTCCTCTTCTGTCACACATATTCCATATTCACAGAAAACTCTTTGAGCACCTGATAATTTCCTGAATATTTTGATATTTTTAAGATCTCACCCAACTAAAGTAAAGAACTCGACGCAGTTGAGAATGTTTTTTTGTTATATGATGAATAATAACAACTTATCTGAAAGGAAATACTTTTAACCTAAATTTCCGGCTCAATTTCTTTGTTGATTACATTTCTAACATGGTTTTATTGTTTTTGTTGTGGATTCATTTATTTATTTCATTTTGAAAAGCATAATTTATAGAATATCGTACATACATAACTACGTCAGCAGTAATATAATTTCTATCTGAAATATGAATCATTTTGAGTACTCATCAAGTTTCCCCACATTTTTGTTTCAACAAATTAAATGTTTTCAGCTTCAACATATTTTCAGCTCGTTGAAAATTAATAACTTTCATGGAAAAATTGTGAATACAGGTGTCAAAAACTTAGGTCACGAGTACGCTACGCTGATCTCAAATTCTCAGAATCAATGAAGTTATTTATTTCCATCATCAATTACTCCATATTCCGTGATTCAATATCCACAATATCGAATAGCTCAAATTTTCAAATTTCAACGACGAACAAGGGCGCGAAGCTAAGGCTTTTGCAATAAGCTGCAACTTACTCAGATTATAAATGAGCCAACCAGGATTCCTGACCGTGATGGAGAATATGCTAGTCCTCTGGATCTATACCTAACAACTAATCCATAAATTAACAAAGTCACTTCCATTGGGATCTTCTGACCACAAACTCATTTCAGTGTTGAGTGACTTGGATAACTATCTAAGCCGCGCAAAGTTTGACATTACAGATCTGCTTCACCATTTCCGAAATTTTCCCCGGCCAGATGTTTGTTTCAGCTCTGATGATCCATCGACTGTGCTACTGAAGTAACGGAAGTTATTCTATCATCTATGGATGCATATATTCCTTTTTCAATGAAACGAACTTCTAATGGCAAACCTTGATTCAACAAAAATTGCGAGCAAGCTGTCGCCTCAAAAAATCTCGGCTACGGCAGTGGCGCAAAAATCCCAATGACGAAAAACGAACTAGGTTTGTTAATGTACTCAACAGCTGCAAGCTTAGAATGAATGAAAGCAAAGAACTTCACAATTAGAAAATTAGGGATAAACTGCTTGCCAATCCCAAAGGGTCTAGATCCTTCTAGTTGGTAGCTAAAGCTGTTGATGCAAACTTTACAAAATACACAATTTCACGACTAAAACTAGCAAATGGTTCAATTGCAACGACAGCCATAGAGAAAGCAAATCTACTAGCTGAACAATTTCCGTCTCAGTCCACATTCGATTTCATCTCCAGCGATTCAAATCCAAAGTTAATCGCTACTTTTGCACAGGCACCGCTCTTAGGTGCTCCAGGATTTTCCTGCAGTGCTTTCAATTGGTAAATGACGATTTTGTGATTCCTATAAAAAATTACATTTCGATTGAAAGATTGAGTTTTTCTAAGCCTCTACGTTTCAGTCAATTTTTCCATTCTGTTTTTCTGTCAGACGGTCAGTCTCAACCATTTATTTTTTCAATATCTTTCCTTACGGTCTCATAGTTCCTAGTTTTTCCCATGTTTGTTTCAGCTTCATGATTTTTATACACTGCTTTGAAATTCACCCCTTTCTCACTAATACATTTCTGTTTATTGCCTTGCCACCATCATCAAATGCTACAATTCATGTGGAGCTTGTGAACACAAACTTAAAGTATCTAAAATTTTTCGCAAAGTAAAATTAATCCATCCTTATTCTCACGAGCACTATTTTCCAACTTTTCTCAATACAAACATATTTTTCACTTATACAGTATTTTTTAAGTTTCTGAATATTCATAAAAGAAATAGACCCTATGTTAATCAATCAATCTATTTATCGTCTCAACTATTCATTATTCACATAATCATAACTATAAATAATCCTAATCCATAATGTCTTAAAATTTTTCACAGAAATTTTGTGGGAAATATTAGTAGAATCATGTATTCAATAAAAGTAATGCATGAATATAAAAATATGATGAAGCGAAAAGAAATGTATTGGTAGTTTAAAAAAAATCCTCTTATGATCTCATTTGGCAAAGTTTCTAGGAAGTTTTTGTAATTTCCGACTCTAGTCCTACTTTGCAACACTCACGAGTATATCAGAGCTGGAAAAAACTAGGATACCACTCAAGAATGAATCTGATTTGTGGAATATGAGATGAAAAAGAGTAGGGACAATGATAAAAAAGAGTAGGGACAATGATGATGTGAATTTAGTAGTGTATTGTGGTATGAGACTTGAAATGTAGTTATCAAATAAGATGGAGTTACTAAGAGATATTGGTTTTGATGGGAAAGAGAAATAACATCAGTCCGACAAAACTAACTCAACGCCAAATATGATATTGCTATTTTCTATAAAAATATAATTCATATATAATATTTACAGTGGTCAGCTTCAAGTCATTTTATTTGTGTATTGAGGTAATGATAGAAAAATATTATTATTGTTAGAAGTTGTTTCATCATCGTCAATTTTGAATTAACGTCTTAGAGTGAATTTGAGATTTTCCTAAGTTTTTCTCGACAAAGGTGTTAATCAAAAAGTTTTCTACTCATTTGTATACACTGCCAAGTGACGAAGGTAATCACTCAGAGACTAATTACTGCATGAATGTGATGATTGAAATCCTGTAAAAAACAGAAGCATTACTCGAATTTCTCTTTCTTTTTTGACTGACACACGAAAACCTGGTCACATAGATTGCAGTTCTAAGTCATATGGTTATTTTGACAGTTCACGTGCTACGATGAGAAGGTAATTCAATATGACACATTCTGGAAATGAATGCGCAGCTGTGGTCAATGTGCAACCGAAATAACGCTTTTAACGATGAGACATCCCAGATGAAAGAGAAATTGTTGAAGTTGTTTCAAGGATGAACATACAAGTTAATCTCTTTTTATATTTTCATATTCAACGGAAATGAGTTATTCGATCTAATTGCGAAGGTTTTTATTTATTTACTGAATTTTGATTCATTTGGGTGTTGATAATGAAGTTTTCAAGTGAGGAACGTTTCCTTTTTGATAATTCAGAAGTCAATAGCAAACAAAAACGAAATTCCCTCAAGATCAAATTAAATAAATTGTTCAGTCACAAAATTATTGAAAACTTCGAACTAATAGTACGTGGTCAAAAAGTCAAATTTTCACAGATCAAAATAATAGATACAATACTCATAGAATATCATTTTGAGCTCTGATGGACACTGATATTCTTGTCCTGATTGTTCTTTAATTGAAATCGAAACATCAATCGAAGTTACAGTCGTAAATTAATTTTTCCCATATGCTATCAAATTATGATATCACAACCTGAAGCTAGAGACAGTAGACAGTTGTTCCAACATCGACAAATTGCCTTAGGGGATGATAGTATTGGAAAAGAAACGAGAGGGTAAACAAATAAATGTCTCCGTAAAGAGTTTATGAGTTTCTCTCGATGAAATATCCTACAACGATTTCTCATTTGGAATAGTTGTTTGATCATTTGGTTTTCCATAATGAAGCTTAGGGCGGACGTGGTTCATTTATTGGAATTGAAGTTAATAGCTGAAGTGAAATAGTGAATATTTATGTTTCTTATGGTCTCATTCTATTGTATACATAACAATTTAATAAACTTCTGAATCAAACAGTTCGACATCTTTGGTTTTTCTTTATATTCTAAATTATAATAAAAGTTTTTTGTTATATAAGCTGACCAATGTGGATATGGATATGTATTCATAAAATACTTTAAATACTACTATCATATTGCTCAGTTGAGAATAATATAATTGGAAAAATTATTGAATTAATTTGTCTTAGTCACCAAATGTTTTCAATGAACTAGAGCAAGTTAACTTTCGAAAATTCTAGCAGTTAATTATTTGGGAATAGATTTTACTGTTTTATTGATTTAAATCCAGCCTGAGATATCTTCTGGTGATTTCTAAATAACGATATCGATAAAATTATAGTTTTGATTCAAGGCAATTTGTTTTTGTCAGCGAACATCATTTATTTAACTATATCAGGTGAATACTTGGATATAAAAGCAACGTTTACTATGCATCTGTCTTTTTACTACAATCTTTCTCTCCTTTCGATAGTTTATTAGTGAGAGACTGAAATGAACTATCCTATGAGGTCTATTTTTTTCTGCGTGGGTTTATTTTCTGCTAAAAGAGATGTGTTCCTTGTAACTTGTCCAAACAACTGCATAGACAAGAAATGCACTTTATGGTGTTTTTTGTGTTATATCTGTGTTACATAATGCTTTGGTAATAATGGCGTTCTCGTCGGGAAAAAGAGATTCCTTCTGAAATTCCATTTTTCTCTATAGCTGACTCTTGCAGACATTACGCGATTCTCTCTTTCTCTCTCTCTCTCTCTCTCTCTCTCTCTCTGGGTTTATTGGACGTTGTTTCCCACTCGGGCGCATTTGTCCATCCTCCTCCTATCAAGTTGACAGGAGCTTCGTCGAGGGGGTGCAGACTTTTCATAAAATACTTATTTCAATGGTGGTACGTTTTATGACACACAGTCACAACACAAGCTGAGTTCTATCTCCAACAATGGCGTTAGCGTACCTTCTTTGTGAACGGTCGCTATCGGCATGTCTGTCCACCACTATATCAGAAACGAAACTGACATTAGATACGCGATTTTATCTTTTGAATAATTCACAGATAGAGTTATTTCCTAACTTATTTCCTCCGCTTCTACTGTATAAGAAACGAATATATTTTGCGAAAGTGTATTTCCTTTACTCTGTTTGAGAAAAAATATTATCCGAGTTGGTGTCTGCTTTACCTTTTACAATAATAGTTCATACTCAATATCCTATCTCTTTGATATTGAAAAACTTTCAGCAATTCAAATAATTCAGAAAGTAAAGTTCTTAATCTCTCAGAGATAACTGCACGGAGTATCCATTATGCTAATGTAGAGATTGTAAAATCGCATTTGCGAGGTATTAGGAGTCAGCCGGAAGGGGGCATTGTTCCAAGTTTTCCTTAGAAACACAGAACTTTCCATCAACAATACACCTCAAAATCCATCGAAAACAAGCATTCGGTCTCCGATCTCTCCGCAGCATCGTCGATTTAAAAGCTTTGATGATACAATCGCAGTATGCTTGGTACGGGGAGACGACAATGTGGCGATTACATTTCCTCGTCTGATGTGCAAAGCCCGCGGATCTAAGAGGATCTTCCCTGCCAGGCGTGAATGCCACGCTAACACCCCTAGCTCGGTCAATTCCCAGTAGAGTTGGTATAGATTCATTCTAGACGAAACATGTGACAAACATCAGCATTCTTGAGTTGTCCATTCAGGGATACTGAACAGGGGCGTTTAATAAGAGGTGCAGATTGCCAATTTTAATGCATAATGATATGGTATATGATATATGAATACAAAACAACATTTTAAGGTTGAACTGAATATTTAGATGAGATATTGGAAGCGTGAAAGTTTCATTACAAAGCTCTTTTATTCTTGTCTTAGGTGGAATGTGGGGTCCACCTCAAGTATAGGTGGTGACATATCTCCTTGAGATGATTTCATCTTTGAAATCGACAGGAGATATAATCTATGAATATGAAAAATGCATTAGGCTCCTGAGGTTGTCCGTTGCAAGCCAAGTTTCGACATTGGCCTCCCAAAAACAGAGCATTCTACCAACGGTCAGCGGCTGTTTCGACCCACTATAGATAGTATTGCTCGGCTAAACCACGGAAGAATTGCTGTAATCATCTACTGTTGAAAGGAAAGCCTGAGTAATGAAAGGCGATAGTATCTTTCCTTACGAATACGTCACCTATCTGATCGACAGAAAACTCAATCTTCGAATCATAAATAAACGAGGCTTCACAATGCGGTCTATGGAAGAGCCAAGTTTCAAAACCGACCACCGAACAAAATTCTGTCTTCCACTGTAACTTTCACTGCAAGGTAACTAGATGAAACGAGAATCCAAAAGCAAAACTATGTGATCGAACACTGGACAGCGATATTTCGAACTACCTAGGGAAGCCTTATTTATCTTTGTTTAAACAATGTTTATTTTGGAATACAGTTAAAAAAATACGTTGATAGTATTATACTTAGTGTTCCGTACGAGGGATGGAAGAGGTTCTCCGCATTTTCAATAACTATGACCTACATCTCCAGTTCACCATCGGAAAAGAGAATGAGAACTCCAGCTCCCACCCTTTAAAAACTTTCAAATTGAGTTATTTAATGTGACTACCCCCAAGGCTGATCAAGAGTTTAATTTTCAACCGTTATTCCCTACTCATTGTGCAGAGGGAGTCAGATATAAATCTCTATAGCTTCACTATTGTTATTATAATTATTAAATCTTGCTTCAACTCGATGATAACAATAGATTTTACAATCCGTCTGTCACAAATTGAAACAATTGATATATGATTAATGATTTCTTACATGATCAATATTTGGCTCATTTTATTACTTTTTCTATTTCAATAATGCAGTATACTAGTAGTACATTTTCTCTTATAATTACCTTGAATCCTTCTAGTCATTCCCTGATTTTTCTGCATTACAATTTTCTTAATTTTTTAGCAAAAATATATTGGAGTGTCATTATAACTTCAGTGGACAGGCATTCACTCTAATAGACACTTCTATCTATTTTGAGTTCCATGCCTTATTGACATAACTTCAATAATTTGACAAAACAACTGACAGTTGACTTGGAACATGTTCTTTTTAAAAATGTCTACAAAATGATTTTCAATAATTTCTTCCCATTTTTACTATGTACAGTTATTTCTTAATGTGTCGAGGAATACATGATTTTTCATGCTGGCTTTATATTCATAACTTCACCTTTGTAAGTACTATTTTTCTTTGGTTTACAATAGTTATTATCATAATATCTCATTTCATTACACTCGTAGAGTTCCTGAAGGAGGGCCAATAAAGTCAAGAAAGTTCTAAACGAAAAAAAGAGTATTCATGTTTTTTATTTCTGACTGCAATATCTGCTCCAATATTTATAATTTTTTTAATAATATCATGAATAATATAAGGTACGGTTGCTGTTTTTTTACCTACTTCTCCGCCACTGGCAACATCCCATGCCGCAGCAAACAAAGGAAACCAGGACGCCGTCGTTGATCCGCTTTGCGCCTCTTTCCATTCTCTCTGCTGACAGTCATTTGATCCGTGGAACAAAACTCCTCAATCACCGGTCGGTAGAGAAATTAATTTCATAGACGCCGTACTGCCTGCTGAGTGACTGCGAAACGCCGCGACGTCGACGCATGGCCGGCTGCTCCCTGTACTGCCAACACAAATGAATTTGGATTTCGGGGCTTCGCGTTCGACTGATCTTGCTTTTGTCGCATTGTACTGGTATTATTCCAACACTCTCCAACAACTCAATCCTCGGTATTGAAATGTTTGATTGGAATATCGAGTATCTTGAGCTAGCAATTGTATCAGGCAAAGTGGGGAAATGAGTGGCTTCTAACAATCTTGTGTTACCGCGTCTTCGACAGCAGATCGATGAAGCTTTACTGAAGCTAACAACATACATTATTACCTTTATAAAAACCACTCAAACAGTTCCACCTAAATTATCGAATAATACAGCCAGCCAGTTTCTGAATAGAGCAAGAGCCCGCGATGCCCAGACCTTCGTTGAATCATAAAGGCTGAAAACTTCTCCAGGTACGTGTACCGTACAGGTATAAACGAACCTCGACTATGGAACTTGGGTCGCGGTGGCTTTGGCAGGTAACAGGCAATAAACGTGAGTAAAATCGTGTTTTGCATTCGTAATAGTTAAAACTCAGATTTTATACATTTTAATTGGTAATAATGTTAAGAAACTGCTCGTTCATTGCCGGACACTTAGTACGGTAGCAACCCCCCAACAACACAACTACCCAGCAACCCCAACATAAAAGCGTTTGCCAGGCACCCCTGAAGTATGATTATTAATAATTATACTTTCGTCATAGTATAAAATCAGAAATTTACATATATTATTTTGGGAACTATAAGAACATGTTTTCCCAGACAGTTTCGATGGTTCTTTTATCTTACCAGGCACATAAGAAGTCAACTTCAGGAGTGAGCGCGAGGGTTATATATGCAAGCGAGTCCGAGAGAGATAGTGCGTTTGTTCCACGGTGCATCAGCTGTCTCATATTCTGTATCTGTGGATTGAGTATTTGATAGTAATGTGAACGGTTATACGTAAAATGAGCGTTTTATTATTTACGCATTAGCTGTCTTATATTCTGTATTTGTGAATTGAGTATTTAATAGTATTGTGAACAGTTATACGTACAACAAGCGTATTATTATTATTTTTTGAAATTAATTTTATTAAAAAAGTGTGGTGCAGGTGTGATAAAGTGTTATCATGGAAACAGAAGTAAACAAATTAAAATGTTTTATATGCAATAAAAGTGATGGCAAATTATTATTGTTTTCTGAAGAGACATTGAAAAAATGCCAAACTGTCTTGAGAGGCAAAAAACAACATAACCTCAAATAGGCGAACGTTATTTTGCCTAAAGAATATACTGATGAAGGTTATCACCGCGCATTCCATAAAACATTTACAATTCCGAACCTGCAAGCCTTAAAGAAAATAATACAAAAAACAATCTACCAGTGTAGTTATTGACAGTTTATCTCTAGAAATACCGGTGCTTTCTGAGCTGACTACTGTTCCAGCATCCAAATCTCCAACATCATTAGAACAAACTTTACCTTCAGACTCAACAGATCTTCAACCTTAAACCACTGCAGAACAATTCGATTTACCGCCTATACCTACAGAAACTTCAACAATTTTACAACCAGCTTCAATATCAGATTCAGAAACATTACCAGGCACAAGTTATCAAAAAAATCTGAATATTAATGAATAAGAATATTAATGAATAATAAGAATATTAAAGAATCGAAGAGGAAAATATTTCAATCGGAAGTGATGCATGAAAAAGAAAAGAAAAAAATTCTATCGAAAATGCTTTTACTTTAAATATATTTAAGTCGAGTATTTTATTCAGGCTCGAAGGTTCAAAGCAGTATCAGTAATAATAAAAAACATTGAAAAAATTTTCAGCTCCAAAACTACCACACAGGTTGTCGAGCAAAATTCAACAATGATCTAACATCGAAAAACAAGTCATCTCATGAAAGTCAGTGGCATTATCACCAGGAATTCCATAAAAGCGTTTTTAATTACATTAGCAGCATCATCGAAGAAGAGATAATCAGAAAAGGGCGCTGTTATTTATTATTATATTCACATGAGCTGTATATGGATTCATTAGAAAAGATTTTCCGAGAAAATTCAATCGAAATGGATGCAGCTTTTACAGCACATCGCCTCGAAGAAAAAATTTTGAAAAGTCATCCTGAAGATGTAAAATTTTTCACTATTCGTAATAAAAAAATAATCATTCATCGATTCATTCGTTCGTAAGATATCGTTGCCGAAAAATGTTGAAAAAACTATTTTTTCAAAATTACTCTCAAATTTCGACCAGAAAATTTCAGTGTTCTCAATCCCTCAATGGAACTCAAAAATCTGCGTTGGTTACCGCTAATAAATGTAGGAAATGGAAGGCACTATCTCTATCACACCCGCTTGCATACATAACCCTCGCGCTCGCGCCTGGAGTAGACTTCTTATGTGCCTGGCAGGATAAAAGAACCATCGAAACGGTCTGGAAACTGTGAAAACATGTATTTAAAGTTCCCCAAATAACATATGTAAATTTCAGATTTTATACTATGACGAAAGTATAATTATTAATAATCATGCTTTAGGGGTGCCTGGCGGGGGGTTGCTACCGTACTAAGTGTCCGGCAATGAACGAGCAGTTTCTTAACATTATTACCAACTGAAATATATAAAATCTGATCTTTATACTAGTACGAATCCAAAACACAATTTTACCCACCTTTAATAACTGTTACCTGCCAAAGCGACCGCGACCCAAGTTCCATAGTCGAGGTTCGTTTATACATGTGTGGTACACGTACCTGAAGAAGTTTTCAGCTTTCATGACTTAACGAAGGTCTGGGCGCCGCGGGCTCCTAGACTGGAAGAAAGTGAAAGACACATGATAGAACATCTTGGAACATCCGAGATATTTGAGTTACATTTCAGGTTCGAGTGCTGTGAAATGCTCTAGTCTAGAATATTATATAGGATCTTTCATAAAGTGCTTCCTATCTTTGAATTCAAATTGAACAAAGTGTTTGTGGGATATCATCGAAATATTTTATTTTTTTGAAAGACCTATTGATGCTGTAACGTTACCTTACTCCTTCTGAATTCAGAGCAAGATA